>JANRMT010062836.1:16349659-16397496 GCA_026402145.1 Polypterus bichir lapradei
ATATATACACCAATCAGCCTTAACATTAAAACCACTGACAGGTGAAGTGAAAAACATCCATTATCTCATCAAGGGGTGGTATATACAGTATTAGGCAGCAAGTGACCAGTCAACTCTTGAAAGTAATGTGTTGAAAACAGGGAAAATGGATAAGCATAAGGATCTGAGTGGTTCTGACAAGGCCAAATTGTGATGGTGATTGTGATGTCTAGACAAAATAATGGGTTCCCGCTATTCAGCTTTAAATACCTACCAAAACCGGTCCAAGTAAGGCCAACCAGTGAACCAGCAATATGTTCACAGGCCCCCAAGGCTCATTGATGTGGATGAGGAGTGAAGGCTAGTCCAATTACAGAAAAGCTACTGTAGTACTAATTGCTTAAAAACTTAATGCAGACCAGGAGATAAAGTTGTCAGAATACCCAGTGTATTGTGGCTTGCTGTGAAGACACAGACCAGTCAGAGTGACCGTGCTGACTCCTGTCCACCACCAAAAATGTCAACAATGGGGACAATAGTGTCAGAATTGGGTCATGAAGCAATTGAAGAAGGTGGCATGGTCTGATGAATCATGTTTTGTTTTAGAGCATTTGGATAGCCGGGTGCATATGCATTGTTTACCTGGGGAAGAGATGGCAGAACGACACACTACGGGAAGAAGGCAAGCTGGCAGAAGCAGTGTAATGTTATGGGTAATGTTCTATTGAGAAACCTTGAGTCCTGGAATTCATGTGAATGTTAGTTTGATACCATCTAAACCACTTCATAACAAAGTCATTCCCTGATGGCAGTAGCTTCTTTCAGCAGGATACTGTATCCTGCCACACTGCAAAAAATGTTCAGCAACAGTTTTGAGGAACATGGCAGTGTTGAATCTGCCTTCAAATTCCCCTGGATCTCAATCCAATCAAGCATCTGTGGATTGTGCTGGAAAAATCGGTCTGATCCATGGAGGCCCCATCTCGCAACTTACAGGAATTTAAGGATGTCAGATACCACAAGACAACCTCTGAGGTCTTGTGGAGTCTATGCCTCAATGGGTCAAAGCTGTTCTACGGCATGAATTGGACCTACACAATATTAGGTAGGCAGTTTTAATGGTTGTGGCTAATTGGTGTATTTCATATAGATGGTTTTATTGAGGGTTTAATATTCACTTGTCATGTTTAGAGAGTTGTGTTTGATTTGAGGGGACAGGACATAAGCTTTGCATGTTCCAATGACAGTACGCCACCTGCTGGGTTTTTCTCTGCCTGTCCATTGTTTAATATCTGCTTGTGTTTCATATTTATCTTTCAGATTGTCGCCACATTGACCCTTGTAATGAAGATGACAGGGTTGGGGCTGGTTACCGATCTCTATCCATGCATGTCTACTTATAAGCATAACCAGTTGCTTTTTTCACAGACACAGAAATAATGACAATCTGCAGAATTACACTCTAATATAAACTCATCCATTATATTACTTCTTTCTGAGTAGGGTAAAGATCCCACAATGTGTTCTAGTCACCATACCTTATCAGTAATTAATTCAAACGCTAAGTTGTTTTCTGAAGTTCTGTCTGTCATTCCAAAACTGATTTACTCTGACCAGACCAGTTTTGTGGCACCACCATACGCAGCTGACAGCATGCACCAGCTTTTCTACATTTTAAACACGGCTTCTTCCCTCTGAGGCCATGAAGCACTTTTTTCACCTGGCACTGAAAAGCCTTTTGATAGGATGGACTGGGAGTCTTTGTGGTGAGTTATGACTCAAATGAGTTTTACTAGTACATTTATGGATATAACTAAATTGCTGTCTGCTTGTCCTTCTGCTTCAGTTTTAACAATCTCCGATTTATCAAATCCCTTTCATGTGCCTAGGTACGCTAGGCAGGGATGTCTGTTACCACTGCTGTTTTATATTATCTTGCTCAAGCCTCTGGCCATCACTCTACATGCATTAGTTATTATCACTCCTATTTTAGATAAGATTAGATCAGATAAACATTATTAATCCCATGGAGAAATTCAAATGCAAACAGTAGCAGAAGCATAAAAACAAGAATATAGGTGCACAGGACGGATAATGCATCCAATCAATCAATCAATCAATAAATAAATAAACTTAACAAATGCATCTAGTGGATGCAGTGAGTTGTCCTCTAGCAGTGGGCAGAAAAGACCCCCAGAGGCGCTTCTTAACACATCATGGTGGAATGAGCTATGATTAAAAGCGCTTCAAGGGAGTGTCACCTGGAGGGGATGGAGTGGATTTTTTATAAAGGCATCCACATTTTTACATCACCCTCTTTACCACCACAGCTTCTAGTGTGTCCAGGATTTTCCCTGTGATGGAGCAGCCTTTCCTGGAAAGTTTGATCAGGCATTGTGCTTCTTTTGTGCTTAGGTTTCTGTCCCCAGGAGACCACAGCATAGAACAGCATAGAACACCACACTGGCTACTATGGACTGGTAGAACAATTCCAGCAGCTTGCTGTACACATCCAAAAACCTTAGTAAATACATTCTGCTCGGTCTCTTCTTATACAGTGCCACTGTTGTTTATGTGAACTCCCATATGTTTATAGCTCTGCACCACTTCCACATTCTCCTCCTGAATGGTGACTGGTCTCAGAGGCTTCTTGGCACTTTGGAAGTCCACCACTAGTTCTTTAATCTAACTGATGTTGAGTTGCAGGTTGTTGTCCCTGTACCACAAGACAAAGTCCTCCACAGCTTTCCTGTACTCAGACTTATCTCCACTATTAATGCAGCCTATGATGGATGAGTCATCTGAAAATATCTGTAGATGGAAAGTGCTGGTATTGTGCTGGAAGTCTATTGTGTAGAGTGTGAACAGAAAGGAAGACGAGGTGCTCCTGTATTATACACCAGCATTTCTGACACACAGTCCCTCAGCCTCACAAACTGCTGTCTTTTGGTCAGGTAATCAAGAGATTGCAGGAGCATCAAAATTCAAAGACTTCAGCTGTTCCTCAGTCAATGAGGCAGAATGGTGTTAAAAGCACTGCTCTGTTAAGTATGTAGATGAGAGCATCTTCCACACCTATATATACCTAATAGGCAAACTGCAGATGATCTGGATGTTCTGAAATAAGGGTTCGTAGTTGTCTTAGTACCAGCCTCTCAAAGATCTTCATGATGTGTGAAGTTCTTTGGATCACTGGAATTGCAGCAGTGCTGGCTGGCACATGTGTTATTGCACCCTGGGGCTGATTCCATCTGTCCAGGATGTCTTGTGTAGTGTAGAGTCCCCCCCACTCCCTCCTCACTTGATCCGTAGAGACACACAATCCAGGGAGTGGAGGGGAGCTGGAAACCACAGGTGTAATGGCATTGTAAGTCATGCAGGGTGAAGAAAGCAGCAGTGTTTATGGGGGGCTAGACTAACAAGAATGAGTCAAACCTGCTGAAGAAATGGTTCAGTTCATTATTAGTGTTCTTGTTCCCATCATCTGCATGTTTAACAGCCTGTTTATAGCCAGTGATAGTCCTTATCCCATTCCACACTTCCTTCATATTGTTTTGTGTTCAAGATTGTCTCTGTAGTGGGCTTTCACCCCATTGAGTGGCTTATTCAGTTCTGACTGCGTTCATTTGATTTCATCCTTGTCTTCAGACCTGAAGGATCACTTCTTCATATTCAGTAGGGCTTTCAGTTCTTTTGAGATACATGGTCTGTTGGAAAAACAGCACACACTGTTTGTGGGGACTGTGTTATTCACACAAGAATTCATGTACTCTGTGATACAGTGGCTCAGTTCCTCAATGACTTGGCCATATGAACCATAAAGCATCTCCCAGTCAGTGTTTTCAAAGGCATCCTTCTGAGCCTTCTAAGCCTAAGTTATCCATACCTGTATGGCCTTGGTGCTGGGTTGCAGACACTGGACTTCTTTTTTAAGCTGCTCCCATTAGGGGTTGTCATAGCAGATCATCTTTTTCCATATCTTTCTATCCTCCGCACCTTGCTCTGTTACACCTATCACATGCATGTGTTCTCTCGCCACATCCATAAACCTTCTTTTATTCCTTCCTCTTTTCCTATTTTGCCTAGCAGCTCTGTCCTTAGCCTCCTTTTCCCAATATACCCAGCATCTCTCCTCTGCACATGTCTAAACCAACGCAATCTTGTCTCTCTGACTTTGTCTCCACACCATCCAACCTGAGCTGACTATCTAATGAACTTGTTCCTAATATTATCCATCCTCGTCACACACAATGCAAATCTTAGCATCTTTAACTCTGTCTCTTGTATTTTGGTCAGTGTTACCGTCTACAACCCATATAACATAGTTCACTACTGTCCTGTAGACCTTCCATTTTACTCTTAATGATACCCATCTGTCAAAAATTACTCCTGACACTCTTCTCCACCCATTCTACCCTGCCTGCACTCTCTTTTTCACCTCTTTTCCACAATCCCCGTTACTCTGTACTGTTGATCCTTAATATTTAAACATATCCACCTTCACCAACTCTACTCCCTGCACTTACACACATGTATTCTGTCTTGTTCCTACTGACCATCATTCCTCTCCTCTCTAGAGCATATCTCAACCTGCTCCCTACCCTCACTACAGATCACAATGTCATCAGTAAACATCAGTCCACAGGGACTCCTGTCTATTCTTGTCTGTCAACCTGTCCATCACCATTGCAAATAGGAAAGGTCTCAGAGCTAATCCCTGATGTAATCCCACCACCACGTTGAAAGCATCTGTCACTGCTACTACAGACCTCAACACTGTCACACTTCCCTCGTACATATCCCATACAACTTTTACATACTTCTCTGCCACTCCCAACTTCCTCATACAATACCACAACTCCTCTTGTCATATGCTTTCTCCAGGTTCTCAAAGATGCAATGCAACTCCTTCTGACCTTCTCTATACTTCTCTATCAACACCCTCAGAGGAATACATTGCATCTGGGGTGCTCTTTCCTGGCATGAAACCATACTCTGATCATTACCTTCCATCTTAACGTAGCTTCCACTACTTTTTCCCATAGCTTCATGCTGCGACTCATCAATTTTATCCCCCTGTAGTTACTACAGCTCTGCGCATCCCCCTTATTCTTAAAAATCGGTACCAGTACACTTCTTCTCCACTCCTCAGGCATCTTCTCACTTTCATTCCATTAAACAATCTGGTTAAAAACTCCACTGTAATCTTTCCTAAATACCTCCATGCTTCCACAGGTATGTCATCTGGACCAATGGCCTTTCCATTCTTCATAGCTGTGCTTACTTCCTCCTTGCTAATCCATTGCACTTCCTGATTCACTATCGCCACATCATCCAACCTTCTCTCTCATTCGCTTTATTTATCAACCTCTCGAAGTACTCTTTCCATCTGCTCAACACACCCTCCTCATTTGTTAATACATTTCCATCTTTATCCTTTATCACCCTAACCTGCTGCACACTTTCCCAGCTTGGTCCCTATGTCTAGTCAATCAGTACAGGTCCTCCTTAGTGTCTTACCTCTTATACAACTCATCATACGCCTTTTCTTTAGCCTCTGACACCTCTCTCTTCACCTTACACCTTATATCCTTGTACTCTTGTCTACTCTCTGCATCTCTCTGACTATCCCACTTCTTCTTCATCAGCCTCTTCCTCGGTATACTGTACTTCCATATTCCACCACCATGTTTCCTTTTCCTTCTTTCTCTGTCCAGAAGTCACACCAAGTGTCCTTCTTGCTGTTGCCATTACTACTTCTGCTGTAGTTGCCCAGTTGTCTGGTAACTCTTCAATGCCACCCAATGCCTGTCTTACCTCCTCCCTTTCAGTCTTCCTTTTTTAACTTCCACTATTTGATCCTTGGCTCTACCCTCACTCTCCTTCTCTTCTTGATCTCCAACTTCATCCTATAAACCACCATCCTATGCTGCCTAACTACACCACTCTCCTGGTACACTATGAATCATTTCATCCAACTCACTCCAGAAATCTTCTTTCTCATCCATCGTACACCAAACTTGCCGGGCACATGCACCAACAATATTCATCATCACACCTTTGATTTCCAGCTTCATAATCATCACTCTGTCTGACACTGATTTCATCTCCAAAACATTCTTGACATACTGTTCCTTCAGAATAACCCCTACCCCATTTCTCCACCCATCCGCAGCATGATAGAAGAATTTGAACCCACCTCTGATCCACCTGGCCTTACTCCCCTTCCATTTAGTCTCTTGCACACACAATATATCAACCTTCCTTCTCTCCAGCACATCAGTTAACTCTCTTTCTGTACCAGTCATATTGCCAAAATTCAAAGTTCCTACCCTAAGTTCCACTCTCTTTATCTTCATCCTCTCCTCCTGCCTCCAGAAACAAATCTCCCCCCTCTTCTTCTCCTTCTTTGGCCAACAGTAGTCCAAATTCCACCAGCACCCTGTTGGCTAACAGTACTGGTGGTAGCTGTTGTTAACCTGAGCCTCGACCTATCCGGTATGGAAATCTGTATTGTTGTTCACATATTGATCTTGCTAAATTTTACGTTGGATGCCCTTCCTGATGTAACCTTCCCCATTTATTTGGGCCTGGCACTGGCATGAAGAAACACACTGGTTTGTGCATTCCCTGTGGGTGGGTTGTTGCAGACACTGGCCAATGGGTTTATATGTAGGTATGAGCTGTCCCAAATTATGGTCTCATTGGCCTAAAGGTGGCAAAGCAACAGAATTATACGCCTCTTTAACAGTGGTATATAAAAGGTCCAGATTCCTGTTCTCTCTTGATGTGCAGTCCACAAACTAGTAAAAATTGTTGAGGGTGGAGGAAAGTGAAACATGGTTAAAGTCCCTAGAAATGGGTGATGAAAGCACCAGCATTTTCAATAGAGAGTTTGCTTATTACTGTGTCTGTTGCAATTGCAGTGTTTGCTGTGGGAGTTGTGTAAATTGCCAGCAGAAACGCAGGTGAAAATTCTCTTGGCATATAATAAGGTCATAAACCCACCACAAGCACGTCAATTTTTGGGTCACTTACCTGTGCTGTATTTGTAATGTGTCAAGGGTTACACCATTTTTCATTCAGAAAAATGGCAGGTCTGCTTCCTTTCTTTTTGCAGCTTTTGCTCCTCCTTCTGTCTGCCCATGCGGTTTTAAATTCATCCAATGTAACCATGGAGTCTGGAGTTTCAGCTCAAAGCCATGTCTCAGTGAAGCCCACGAGACTGCTGAGTTTGTACTCCCTTTGGCTCCTGATCAGTGTTGAGAGCTATGATTATTTTTTTTTCTTCTTCTTTCTCCAACTCTCCTACATGGCCCACCTCTGTCACTCTATTATTTCATCTATCCCATTCATACAGCGAAAGGATCACCGTCAACTCCATTGTATTGGAAAACAACATTGAAAGATATCCAAAATTCTTAAACACACAATACATCCAATGCAAAGTTATCCATAATGTTTTTTTAGTATCATAGAAAGTGTTTTCAGATGGGATTAGCTCCTGACCCAATCTGTCACTAGTGTTCCTTTAACGTGCCAGGCACACTTTCTGGGTATGTCCCACTATTGCAGTTCTCTGGGTCTAAATTACTCATTCTCTCTCCTCAATTTTATCTGTCTCTATTTGTTGCCCTCCTATCATTTTAGATTTTTCTACCATCTCTTTATTTTTTCATCAAAAGTAAATTATATCAATAGCTACAATAGTAACCAAGGTTCTTATAGCTTCCTGACAGAAGGACCCTGACCTTGTTACTTTCTCTCTCTGGAGATCTTTTTTTTATGACTTTGCCATTTCAGAATTGTCAGCCACATGGAACAAAATCGACTCACACAATCAGGATGTGAAAAGACACCGTTTTTATGATTAAGTCATGGATGACAACGAACCCATTATCAGACTTCATTTGTAAATTTTACATTCTCACTAATATAATATCTACTCTGCTTTCTCTTCTATAGCTAGAGTTGGGTGGGTGCCACTGGGGGTTTCAAATTTACATATGAAAATATTCTGCTTTGCTCTCCTTTTCCTTTTTTTGAATAAAAGAATCAAATCAAAATTGATAAAAAATGGAATTTATGTTTGTCAGTAAGAGTGCCCTGTGACTCAATGTCAGCCAGTCTGAGACTGATTCCTGTCTTTTGGCCTGCTGCCAGGAAGGGCATTTACCACATCCCATGACCCAGTCTTAGTGCTGGGTGGGTGAAACCCTGTGTAGCTTCAGAAGCTTCTTCTTCATTATGCTGAAAAAATACCCAGAGCTTTGAAAATACTAATACCTTTTTTACAAAAATTATAGCTGCCACAAGCACGAAATAGCCAGAGGAGGAATCTCACATCCAAGCCCTTGCTGAATCTCATAGTTTGATCATGATGTCATTAAAATGCTGCAATAAATGTACATGTTTGTATGGGTCACAATTTTTTTACAATAAAATAATGTTTGTATTGTCCTAAAGATAGGACTTGTTTCCATTATGAATATTGTAGCAACATGTCAGTGCTCACCTTCACTAATGCCAATGGATTCTCTGCTCTTTCCATCCCTCTTTTAGGTTGCTCGTTACCCTTTGAAGGACTGCTCACAGTTGCCTCACTTTGGCAGGCTTACTGTTTTTTTTTTTTTTTATTCTCTCCCCTGCAGCTGGCACAAAGTGTAGGCGACTCAGGCCCAGGTTGATGCAACTTACCAGCATTGTTATGGTAGTAACATAAACAACAAGAATCCATCAACACTCAGAGCTGACGAGCACCAATCTGGCTCTACAATACATTATATGTTAGAACTTATTCACATCAGGGAATTTTTGCTTTGAGCAAAAAAATACTGACATTTTTCCATCAGTGATTGGGGAATAATTGCACTAATGGGGAAAGAGAATTATAATGGGGTTTAAGGAATGTGCTTGTGAAACTGAACACAGATAAAGAGGTTTATAGTACAACCCTACAGTAGGATACACTATTAATGGCACATTAGAAGTTCCATTAGAGAAGGATAGTATATGCAATAACCCCAATACTGAAAAAACCTGGTGCTGATCCTACTAACTTCAATAATTTTTGCCCTATTTCTAATTTGCCCTTTATCTCCAAAATTCTTGAAAAAATAGTAGCTATCCAACTTCACTCCCACTTATCTCATAATAATCTATATGAAAAGTTCCAGTCTGGTTTTCGCCCCCTTCACAGTACAGAAACGGCACTTGTTAAAATTACCAATGACCTTCTTATGGCTGCTGACACCAGTTTAATTACTATTCTCATCCTCTTTGATCTTAGTGTGGCCGTTGATGCTATTTTTCATACCACTCTCCTTAATAGATTATCTTTGATTGGAATTACCCACACTCCACTTGATTGGTTCAGATCCTACCTCTCAGGCCGCACTTAGTTCATCCAGCTTAAAACTTTCACATTCCAACCCACCGCTGTTACTTCAGGTGTTGCCCAGGGCTCTGTCCTGGGGCCTCTTCTTTTATTATTTACCTTCTTGCCCTTGGCAATATGTTTCATAAATATAACATTAATTTACACTGTTATGCTGATGACACCCAGCTCTACCTTGCTAGTAAACCCACCTCTTCCTTTCCACCATCTTTGCTTATTGACTGCATTGCTGAAATTAAATCCTGGTTTTCTTCAAATGTTCTTAAATTAAACAGTGACAAAACTGAGGTTCCTCTCAGTGGCTCAAAATCATCATTATCCAAAGCCGATAATACTTCTTTTGTTATTGATAACTCCGTTGTTTCCCCATCACCTCAGGTCAAGAGTCTGGGTGTCATCCTCAACAGTACTCTATCTTTCCAATCTCACATTAATAGCATCACCCGGTCTGCTTACTTCCACCTACGTAATATTAATCGCATCTGCCCTCCCTCACTCCCCACATCACTGCCATTCTTGTTCACAGTCTTGTTACTTCTCGTCTGGACTATTGCAATTCACTCCGCTTTGGTCTCTCTAATAAATCTCTCCATAAGCTTCAGCTACTCCAGAATTCTGCAGCTCGCATCATTACTTGAACCTCATCTATTCACCATATTACTCCGGTCTTGCAGCAGCTTCATTGGATCTCGATTAAGTTTCAAATTGATTTTAAAATTCTGATATTAACATTTAAGGCCATTCATAATTTTGCCCCTTCATATCTGTCCAACCTTCTTCATGTTCCCATTCCCTCCTGTAACCTAAGATGCTCTCCTCCATCCATCTGACCGTCCCTCTCGCCCGTCTAACCTCCATGGGGAGCAGAGCATTCAGCCGTTCTGCTCCCAAGCTCTGGAACTCACTACCTACTGAGCTTAGAAATATAAAATCATTTTCAACCTTCAAATGTAACTTAAAATGCATCTGCTTAAAATAGCTTTTTCTCTATGATTACAGTGGCTTTGTTTGGTTTTAATTTTTATATTTTCTGATGTTGTAAGTTGTTTATTTATTTATTGTTTGTTTGGTGTCATTGAGTTCTTAGAAAGGTGCCTTGTATAAATAAAATGAATTATTATAACATGGGATTTACTTAAATGTCGGAAAGCACGTTACATACATCTGTACGCAATATTCGCTGCAATATAATGTCTATATAAAATACGACCAGTGGTTTCACATCCCCTTTCATAGCATGTGGAGAAAAAAAAAGCTTTGAAGAGTCAGTGCTTCAGTGAAGTTTGAAGCTATGGACGTCATCAATCACATGGTAATGAAGCTTTGATGCAGGCTTTCATACACTGCTTCGAAACAGTGGGCTTTATTAAAGCAATACAAGCTTCAAAGCCTTGTTGTCAGATGTGTCATCTTTAGTAATTAGCATCATACATGTTCTTGTCATTAGATGTTTTTGAGAGACCGTTTTTCTTTATTAATGGGATAACACTTGTTATCTTCTAGTCTTCAAGAATATACCCTGATATTTCTGAAATGGACATGTTAAGGTTTTGGATGTTTTGTTACATTTTTTGTAAGTTTAATCCTGCTTTTTTAATATGACTAGCTTCAATTGTAATCTTATTTTCTGTATTGTTTTCCCCTTGTTTATAGGTTTATAGATTACTATTGTCACATGTACTTACTACAGTGATTATTCTTAACATGGTGGGCTAACAAGAAAAATAAATATTTAACAAAATGCACTGCAAGGTGGTTTAGCTTTATATGACAATGAACAGTATGTGTTAGTATTCTTTAACACTCTCTAACTCTGGACAGAAATAAAGGGTTTAAAAAGCAAATTGGAATGATTGTGAAACCCTTAATGTCTTGCTCCGCTTATCTGATCCTTAACACTAGAATTACCAGAGCCTACGAAAAAACTCGTAGATCCGTCCCACCTTAAATCGCTTCTTAAAACCGCTCTCACCTCTCCGCCAGCCTCCTTTGTCCTGTAAATGTGCCGATAAAAACAAACTGCAAGCAGCCGGCTATTCCATCCCCCCACCGACTCAGAACGTGCACGAACTTCTCCGAGCTCATGCCTCGATTATCTAGGAGTGAAGTGGAGTTTTAGAGTGGAAATAATAGATTGTTATTTGGAACACACGCATTTCATGTGTGTTCCGTTTCTACAGTAATCTGTGTAAACACAATGTTAAAACAGAAACTTTTTCATATTTTAGTAATAAATGTCACAAAATGTAGACATAAACTATAAAATGTGTGAAGCTTGACAGCCAAAGAGCAAATACACTTTCATAAAAGGTTCAAGACTTTTACATCAGCTTCCATGGCATACTGGTAAGATTTCGTCACTTAGAGCACAGCAGACTTGTTGTACTTCAAGAGATCCGAGTTCGAATCTCCGCTAGAGAGAAAATTTATTTATTTTTAACCTTCGCCGTTCTGCCTGCCTGAACTCCCTGTCTATCTATATAGTAATAACAGTAATTTTATAATTATATAGGAGCTTCCCTGTCTGCCTATCATATAGTGCCTTTCCTTCCTACCTATCTATATATCTATCCCCTTAGCTGTTTTTTATATATCTATTATACAGTGCCTTCCCTGTTTATTTATATATCTAGTGCCTTCTCTGCCTGTCTGTCTGTCTGATTGCATATAGCGCTGAACTTACTGCTCTGTATTATTCTGTCCTCTGCATGTCCTGGAGTACAAAAGAAACACCACCATACAGCAACATGTGCGAACTGGCAAGATCGGGAAAAAACACGCGGTCACTGATTACAAACCGCAAGATGAATGAAAGAGACAATATATGTAAAAACATCATCGCACTAATGCAATATTATTTGAAAACAAACAGCGTCAGATTGGGTTTGAATATGCGCCCTATCTGACGCTGTTCGTTTTCAAATAATATTGCATGTACTATGCGTTGAAACTGCGGCACTGAATAAGCAGACTCCTTCTGTAACAGCGTCAGCGTGTATTCAAACCCGATCTGACGCTCTTCTTTTTCAAATAATATTGCATGTATTGAACTATTTTAGAATAAAAACATACATTTGATTTCAGTCAGTCTGCAAGAGCCAGTGTAAATGCATGATAATTATAAAGGTTAGCTTTTTTCACATAAAGACGCGCTATAACTCAAATGTGATTTATTTGGAGACGCGATATAGCTCGAATGTGATTTATTTGGAGACGCGCTATACTCGAATGTGATTTATTTGGAGACGCGCTATACTCGAATGTTATTTGTATAGGGAAGAAAGTACAATGTCAGGTGCTCATTCAGTATAATAGGAACCATAGCACAGAGAGATGTGTACACTGCAACAAGTACACATGTCGTGAATGTAGGAAGGGTGTGTGGGAATTGTTAATATTTGAATGTGATGATTTTATATAGCACGGATCGGAAATCAGCAGTTCTTAGCATTGCACCACGCAAGCTGTCGTATCAACCGCCTACTGTAAATTGCTTTATTTTTTCTTCACGTATAGTCTAGAATAAAAGTGCACTTGTTTTGTTATTCTTGTACACCAACATATGTTCCTGTGTTTGAGCGACACGGACATGCTCAAAAAAATAGACGTGTAATGCCACGAAAAGTGCACGCAGGCTCTTCAGTTCGCAAGCATTGGTACGAGAATGCAGTCACAAATACGCTGCAGAGCTATAGCGCATCTTTATGTGAAAACAGCATTCTCAATTTGGGGGGGGGGTGTAGGGAAGGATCCTGAACACGACTGAGAGAATGAAAAGTGAATAAAAAAAAAATAACCTTTACAAGTATAATAAATTACAACGGCTGTTACACACTGAAATCAAATGTATATGTTTTTATTATAAAATAGTAAGTATAACAGCAGTTTACGTCTCAAAACTGAATCGCGCGGGATCGAACTCATGACCTTTTGAACGCTAGTCAGTGATTGATACCATTATGCTACCGTCTCAGTTGTAGTAAGTATGTGTCAATGTGGCATGCTAAGGTGGCTTTTTTCTGCAGTTATATTTTTGAATAAAAGCATACTTGTTCTGTTATATTTGTACCTTTTGTAAATGTGTTTGATATTTGGACTTCAGGCTTCATACATTATATAGTTTATGCTTACATTTTGTCATTTACTACTACAATATGAAAAACGTTTCTGTTTTAAAAATGTGTTTACACGGATTACTGTAGAAACAGAACACACGTGAAATGCGTGTATTCCAAATAATGATCTATTATTTCCACTCTAAAATTCCACTTCACTCCCAGATAATCAAGGCATGAGCTGGGAGAAGTTTGTGCACGTTCTAAGTCGTTGGGGGGATGGAATAGCCGGCTACTTGCAGCTATTCTTTTATCAGCACGTTTAGATTAACAAAAGACGCTGGCGGAGAGGTGAGAACGGTTTTAAGAAGCGATTTAAGGTGGGACGGATCTACGAGTTTTTTCGTAGGCTCTGGTAATTCTAGTGTTAATGGCCAAAAGTGAATGCATGTCTAAACTGTCATAATTGGTCATTTTTGATTTGTTTTATTAAGTTCTCTATTGCCATTAGAGGCAAGGTGTATATACATGCATCCATCCATCCATTATCCAACCCACTATATCCTAACACAGGGTCACTTTGGATGTTTTTACCTTGAATAATTCATATTCAATGTCAGTTTAAAAGTTGTTAATTTTTCCCATCATTACAGGACAGCATTTTTAAAATTTATGGACACTGCCTTTTTTGACCCTCAGCATGTTCTGTTGCATTAGAAGTGTAGAAGTGTATCCCAGTTTTTCTTCAGGAATGGCCTACCTATGATGTCATCAACTTGATGATATTTAGGCTGTCACATAGAAACCTGCATTTTTAAAGACTTTGATACAAAGAGCCTTATGTGCAATTACTTTTGTTTGTTATTTTGTGGAATTTTGAACCTTAGCAACGTTTCTTTGAAATATGATTTTTACTTAGTTCTTAGGGATTACTGAAATATTTGATTATATATATGTATACATGCATATGTATATTGAGAAACTCTCAGATGCTTTGTCACGGATGCCCAGGAATTACTCTGTGGTCAATGTGAAACTCTCCTGAGTGACTTTATGTGGTAATGTGCCTCACTTGCCTTACCAGCAATTTAAAAAAGTTAGTTTTGTGTCCTCTGCAGGGTTATGAGAGAGGCATTTGTTTGGGGAAAAAAGGACAAAAAGTATAAAGAAATGAAACTTGCCTTTTTCTTTTGTTTTAGATAGTGCAGAGAGACGTCTTCACTGACGATACGAGCGCCTTTTGGGGAGTGTCGCGGCGTGTCTCGTGTAGAGTGGAAAGGCAGTCCTGCCATTGACCGGTCAGGATGGCATTGTCTTGTCTTCCACTCGTGTGCATGCCTCCCGCGACCTCATAACGCTAAAAAAGAGTAAAAGAAATTGCAAAGCATCTTAATATTGGCTTGCCATGGTTTAAAAAAGGGATCCCGTATCGGCAGTTGTCTGGGCGGTAGCTCAGGGAAGGAAAAAAAAGTACTTACTTTTCACTTTTTGGAGAAGCACAGTCCACGTCTCAAAGGCTGGCACAGATATGCAAGTGCGCGCTGGCTGCTTGAATTTTTACAGTAATTGTGCAGGGCAAGAGACACCATTTTTGCAGACGTGGGCATGCGAAGGGATGATGTTCGACGGCTTAATTGGTCGGCGCGAGCATAGACATATATAGGTAGACGCCGCATTCACTGTGTTGCCCAGTCAAGACGATACGTCAGCGCATTTGCCATATTGCGAGTGGCAAAAGTGCCATTTAAATTAATACAGGTAGACATGGAAACCGGGTTTTCTGATGAAAAAACAATAACTTTAAAACAGTATCGTTTACATACAACATATTTTGGCGAATCGTTTAAATGCAATTATTTATATCCATTTATACACTAATAATGGCAATTATTAAATAATAATAATTATTATTATTATTGTTATCACCATTATTATTATTATTATTAAATAATTACTCCCATATAAGTAACATTTCTCGGACTGCCTTCTTACATCTCCGAAACATTTCTAGACTTCGTCCTGTTCTTACGTAACACAGTACTGAAGTATTGGTTAATGCCCTAGTCGCCTCACGTATACATTATTGTAATGCAATTCTATCTGGCATCCCACAAAAACGTATCCATCACTTACAACTGCTTCAAAATTCTGCTGCCAAGATAATAACCTGCTGTTCTAAATCCACTGAACATATTACACCTATTCTCTCTCAACTTAACTGGCTCCCTGTTCACTACTGAATACAATACAAAATACTGCTCTTAACATTTAAAGCTCTCCACAGTCTTGCTCCCCCCTACCTCACTGATCTCCTACAGACTTACACTCCCTCTCGCTCACTCAGATCCTGTAATTTGAGAGTATTCAGTCTGGAAATATGGTACAGCCTTAGTTTGCGGAACGCAGACACAACTAAAAACATGAGCATAAAATGATGGTTGTCAATTTCAAACTGTGTTTCCTCAATGTGCTCCTTGAGAAAAAACACATCATCTGAACCAATCTCAGCCTGAACAAACAGATTCATCAAAGATACACTGACAGCTTGCCCTAATGTCGACTGTCAGATAACCCACTCAACTACTTTTGACCACCTTGACTGTACCCTCCGTAGGAATCATCAGACCTCCTTTGTTTTTAAATGTGAGCAAGTGGTAGCTTTGATCATATGATGCTGGTACAGCATCTGTTACCAAATCTAGCACGGCACACATCACAGAACAGCTTTCTCAAAATCCCGTCTAAGGGCTACCTCCCACTGCTTCCTGAGGTGGATTTCTTTGGGAAACCTTCAAAGTTTGAGAAATGTTAACAGCTAAAAACAATCTGCATAGTTAGTGACTAAATACATTTAGCCAAAACATTGTTTGGAGGCTCACTTGAGCACATTAATGCATAGCTTTGCTAGCTTAGCCTGTCGTAGCTAAAGTTAAGATTATAAAACGGGATTTTCTAATGGCCAAATATAACCAAAACAATTGTTCATCCTAACCTATGAAATGTAATCCCCTGGGATCTGTATGATTGTACATAGTTTGTACAATCCCAAGCAGCAAATTCTTGAGGCAGCGACGTTGACGTATGATGCTGCTGGTCATGTGGCATCTAGTAATTCTATCTCTGCGGGTGCAAGGGCGCCAAATACAAAAGGGAACTTTCAGCCTCTACAGGGGGTATTCTGGCTAGATCTTGCTGAGAGAAAGGTACTTGGTAAAACACTGTCTTGAATTTACCAAGCACTACTACTTGTGCCTTGACTGTTGTAAATATTTTTTTCCTTGTATATATATTTTGATAAATATCTCTGAATTAACTTTGGAGGAGGTATTTATTGGGTTGTGGTTAATGGTGTACTCTTTATTTTTGTATACACGCTTTTTCTTTTTGAGTATTTTTCTTTGTAAACCCTGTATTATACACTGTTTGGAGGAGCAGCTTCCTGATTTGGATTTCTGTGGAGGAAGACAGCTTATTTTTGTGTATATATGGGTTTCATTAGTTTTTGTGTATTTTTCTTTTTGTTAGGAACTTTCAGTCAGTGCTGTAAATACTGTAAATCATTTTTGGGGTCCATTTAATTGCTGTTTTGTGTGTCCTTTGCGGTACTGGACTGTGTATATATATTTTTTCCCCAGAACATTATTTTTGTTTTTTCTTTAAGTGCACCTGTAAATAAAAATTGACTTTATTTTTGAAAAAACCCAATCCTTTTGGGTCTGTGTCTTCCTGTTTTACACCCTCATCCTGGTCATGCTCTGTCCCACATACTAGACACCTAGAGTGTAGGCTGGTGTTTCCTAATTCCCACTACAGGGGGTGTCACACTTTATCAGTCACAAAAATTTTCAAATACAATTATATTATTCAAAACCCAAAAAAAGGCTGTGCTTATGATCAGTAAAGAGGTATAGATTTGTAAATGTTCTATAAAACTGTACTTATTAATAAGTATCATAAGATGAGGACATAAAGCATTAACCTATGGCACATTTTTTGATTACTTAGCTCACATATAAAAGTTCATATTGATAAATGTCTGACTTTACATGAAACAAATTTGAAGGCAGTATATAAATGGGAAACAGAAATCCACTGCATGAAAATTTCAATAAACAAGCTGCCAGGATTTCTAGATATCTGAAGTATGTCAGTAATGCTTGCCTGGTGTTTAAGATAACTGTGAAGCAAATCGCTAAAGCAACCCCTGGATGTCAGTTTCCAGATTGATCCAAGTTTTCAGTGGATTCAAAATTAGTTTCTTTCTCAAAAGCCTTCAGACTTGTGAAAGGAAAATAAAGAGCAGCTAGTCAGGAGAGAAGCAAAGATGATCTAACACTGTAATCAATCTGTGTGCTAAGAACTTTTCAATAGAAAGAAACATGAGTGTAAACGCTGGAGGCATTGTTGTGATACACATTCTATTAATTTCTTGTATGTTCTGGATAGACATGCTAAATATTAAGCGTTATAGAGATTGTCTGTAAACTCTATACAATTAATCAACATAAACCTAATAACATGAACTCATGTGTTGAATTCATTATAAATGATCAGAAAAGTCACTGATACCATTATCATACCATTAGAGAAACGCCTGTAAAATAATATGTTAGGTTAATAGAGTAGGCTAAAATGCCACTGAGTAGTGTCCGATCTACACATGATTGCTGCCAATGTAGGCCACAGCTCCCCATGAACCTCTATTGGATTAAGTGGGTTACTAAAAAGAGTGCATGGATTTATTTATGAAACATGTAATTTGTATGCACATTATGTTCCTGGCCTACCTCCTAGATCATTAGTCTTTCTTAATTTTATATAGTGCAGTTAAAAGCATGCACCATTACAAGATGCTTTTCAAAGCAAACGAGGCTACATTACAATATTGAACTAAAAGTGATGAATAAAATAATGGGTGGTTGAATGGAGCCATGATTCTATTCTCATGCAACATTAATTAAATTGATCTGTAGATGTGTCAAACTCAAACTAGGAGTCTGACATTGTGAGAGCAATGAGTAATTGATGCCTGAAGCACAATAAAATAAAAAATAGTAATAGCTTGCATGTGACAAGTCCTGTCTACTGTGGTCATCTAAATTAGGAATGGTAGTCTAAAGAAGTATGTAGATTGTGCCCTAAGTGCACCTTATTCTAAGCAATTGTTTCTATAATCAAGCACCCATAATCTGTATGTATTACAATGTATATGCTATGGGCATTTTTATAGTTTCTCTGTCATAAATTAAGACAGAAAACTTTCATTTTAAAAGAAATTGAATAGCCGTGGTGACACGGTACCTCACAGTTTCCTTACCACATCATAGCATCAGAGTCCTGGGTTCAAATAACCAAATCACTGTCTATGTAGAGTTTTTCACAGTCTTTGTGTCTATGTGAGTTTTCATCCCATGTCAAAAAAAGTGTGTTTTTGGCTAATTTGTCACTCTAACCCTATATGAATGGATGTGGGTGTTTGTGTGAATATGCCCTGCTGTGGATCATGGCCCAATCCAGGTTCCCACTACATTCTTAACAATACAGGGTTTGATCATGATAAATTTAGGACTCTTTTACAGTTCCTTCAGCACAATAAGAATGCTTCAATGGTATATTTACCAGCAAATTTAAGAGGGGGTTTACTATTAATCTTTATAGTGTTATTAGACTGACTTTTTGTGGCACAGGTCCACTGTATAAATGTCAATAGTAGAACAATTGTAAAAAGATGGCTGCCTCTTAGGAAGGACCCATAAAGCTTCAAGAAATAACAGCCAGGTAAGGCTGATTGATTGTTCACTTCTGTCAAAACCAGCCAACAATTTGGGCTTTGGCAAAGTTAATGCGTTAGACATGTCATCAAACCAGGTACTTTATTCATGATGTCCGTTATTAGGCTTGCATTTGGCTGCTTGCCATAATCAATTGTGTTTGTATTTATTTCAGACACATGCAGCCAGGACTTCTATTAAGCTAATGATGTGTGATGTGTCCCCTCGCTCACTGTGAGGACGAAGACTCCTGAATTTGCACAAATCTGACAGGTGTCATGGTGTGGAATGTCCTTACCTTCAATGGCCGATTGCCTAAGATTCTTGTTAGAGGTGAACAATATAGTATGTCTTATTAGCCACGTTTTGATTCTTTGTAATTGGCCTGTGTTCACTCAATGTACCATAAACACTTACGGATAAGTTCTCCCACGGATAAGTCGGACTTGATTTTATCGTATAATTTCTGGTATTTAATAATGTTGGTCTTATAAGTCGAATGAGGAAAACTCACGTTATTGGTCCAAGAGATTATGATATGCTTACGCCCACTTGAGAGAGTAACCACAGAGCACACTGCCTTTTTTTTTCTATGTGGGTACAGCAATGCGCTGTATCAGCGTGTGCTCCTACACTCTCTCTCTTTCTCTCTATTGACCACACGGTAATGCCTGAACTATTCTGAAGCAATGTTTGCACTGATTTGTGTTTTTTGTATCTCATACCCTCATACATCTTTATCGTAAGAGCATCCCTTATCTACGAAAGGAGCGTTCAATCAGAAGAAAATATGAAGCTGGTTTTAAATTAAAAGTTGTTGAAGTAGCAAAAGAAATTAGAAACTGCAACAAAATTTGATGCATCTGAGAAACTGATGTGAGATTGGAGGAGGCAAAAAGATGTTAAAAAAAAAAAAATTAAGTGTTGCATTTTTGAACAGGCATATAAGTCGGTCTGATTTTATTATCGACTTCGGATTTCAAGACCCAAATTATATGTGAGTATATATGGTATTAAACTTATTGAGTTTCAAATACTGCCTACCAGTAATACTTTAGTGACGTAAAAACCCTTTCCTATCCATCTGTACCCCTGCACCTATTATGATAAAGTATTTATAGAACCAGGGACAGTGTATTAAATAATCCGACCCAAAAAAAGGCATACTGTATTTTTGCTCCTCCACTATGCCCACACCAATACATCATTACTATGAGTGAGCCAACACATTTGATCCACATACAGTACAATGCGTTACAAAACATAAACATTATTTTTGAAAAATTGTAAAAAAAAATGAGCTTAAAGACAATAACACATAAATAAAAACAATGGAAACATATACATTCTTCACCACTTCTGTTTGAGATTGCAAAACTGAATGTCGAATGAAACTTGCCTGTGTTGTTTCTCTAAATACTTTTAGCAGTTTCAAATTGTGTCCTGCTCTGTCCTGTCCTGCAAGCTAAAAGGTCCTGCCCTTTTCGACAAACTTAACAGACATTATATCTGTAACTGACACTTAAATAACATTTGATAAATTACTACAATTTGATTACAAAACAAAATGTGAAAATCAGGAAAATGAATGCCAGTATCAGTATAACATATATCTTTGAAATGCGCTTGTGCCATTTTGATTCTCAGAAGCTCACAGTGCAGCAATGTGGTTCAAATTGCAGAAATTGGAAACTTTTAAAATTAAAATATTTCTTACAATTTTTAAAGGCAGTATATAAATTAGGCCCTTAATATGTATATCATTCTCACATTTTGTAATGCTAAAAGATAATACTGTTGTATGAAAATGCCACCCCTTACTATAGCGCTGCCTGAGACAATCACTTTGTTGCTTCACCCTGCACGTCGGCCCTGTGTAGAACATTTTGATATGCTAAAAAGAGTCAGCCCTGCACCATCTGTGGGTGTTTGCATTTTTGGAGGAACAGTGCACTATGCTTGGCCACTATTTGCATCTCTCCATGCCATGATGAAAATCCACTTGCATTGTCAACCATGAGGATTTTACTGATTATTAAAGATCTAGGATAGCTGTCTTACAAAAAATGCATGCTTCCTTTACTACAGCTTCAAAAGAACTGCCTACATATACATGTCACCTGTACAGCTGACTGTTTTTCATACAAACTGAACCAATGCTTCTAGAGAAAGGAAATAAGTGCAAAGGAGAAAAATAAAATAAGTTCTCTGTAAAACTTACCTAACACCTCCTTCAAAATTACACAACAGTTTACAAAAAAAGTATTCACATAACTAAGCTCTGCGAATGCTGATGTGGTCATATCCAACTTGGAAAGTCATGTTTTAACTGTAATCTTGGATAAAGTGATACAAGTTTAGAAACATCCATTGACCTCACTGTTTTTAGGAAACCCACTGTAGTATAAACACTCATCCTATTTACAGGTTTTTGTCACCTTGTTAAATTTTTCAAAGCTTAAAATTATTATCAATGTAATGTGTCTGGCCAAGTGGCATAATCTAAGGCAATTGACAAGTTTTTAATACAATAATTTTATTTGTGTAGTTGGAGCACAGGCGGGTTAGAATACTTAGAAGCTCAGGGTCAAACAGTGAAACAGAGGCAAGAACTGAACCTGCAACTTTACGATTTAAAGTCCATTGCCTTAGCCACAAAATGACAATGCAATATACCCATTTTTGCAACAGGGAGTACATAAAGAGGTACATTCCTAAAGGGGAGAAGAGGAGAATGAAGTCAATTCATGCTGATTGGGAGTGTTTTGAAGACAGCAGCTACGTATTTTTAAGAATAAATATTTTTTGACTGTCTCATTTCATTGTTTTATATTGGCTGTGCTTGTATACATACAGAGAATGATTTGGTCTCCTTATTTCTCCTATCTTCTGATTTAACAAAAGTTTGATTTATTCCACAAAATTATTATATTTTAGCCCCATCCTGGACTGTAGAATCTTGCAGCTGTCCAAAGCTTAATTATGCATGAATGAAAAGCCCAGATGCTTGGCTAATAGTGCCTCGGCAGAATACAGTTTCTCACTCACTTTGTTCATATTATAATTGGATAGATTTACATTCCCTCATGCATCCAGCTGCCCTTGCATTTTTACTTCCACTCTTTAATTCTCACTTTATTTTATTTTATTTGCAATAAATAAATTCACTGTTTGATTTTAAGTGAAACTGGGGCTAATAATGAATATATTTCTAGATTCCTTTCAAGTCATTGACAATTAAAATGTAGAAAATAAATATCATCTCCTTCTCACAGTTTTATTACAGATGGCCCACAGTGGTAAAACATGAATTCTTTAATAGAACATGGCATCTGTCTAAAACAAAGAAGGCTTACAGCCAGACTTCTAAAAGGAAATACGGTATCATGTAATGCAACTCCACACCTGCTGAAAGACAGCAACTGAAGCAATGACAGAGTGCTGGCACTGACCATTAAGCCATTCATTTAATATCTTTATTTAGCATTCAGGCAGCAAAAGGGACACAATGAAGAAACAGCAGATTATCCTTTCAGCTCTATTAAAAGAGCTGTACATCTAATAATAAAACAGGTAGACTTTGGGAAATGGGAAACATTCAGTCTTAATAAGAAAAAGATATTTTATTTTGGAGCAGTTTCAAATCATGGTGTGAGACCACATAAAGAAAAAGGATATCCCTGTTTGACAGGGATTTTAAAATGTACTTAAGTATTTTAAAATCTCAACTGTTTTTAAATACAGAATCAAAACAATGATATAATTTTTCTTTTTTTTTCCAAAGTGCAAAATTATATGCCAAGCATTCAGATTATTAAATGAGACATAATGAAAATTGCTACAGTTAAATACCGTAGAACAGATAGTTAAACTACTTAACTTATAGGGCTTTACATGCAAAAGCAATGTTTCATTTGCAGGCTATTGTCAATACTATTTGTCAAATACTAACTTGCAAGAATTGTTATTAGCATGGATGGCATACGCACCGGTGGCATGTTTTCTGAACTGCCTTTAGGTGTTAAAGACTCACAGGAGCCACAGCCTATTCTGGCATCATTGAAATCAAAACAGGAAGTATTTCGGAAGGAGATGTCACTTTATCAGAGGGGACATATATTCTCAACATCATGCCAGTTTTCAGTTATCAATTAGCATAGCAGGCATATCTTTGGCATGTAGAATAAAAGCAGTGCACCCAAGAGAAAACCCACATGGACAAGCAGAATTTGCTAACTGCACACAGACAATAACCAAGCCAGGAATTAATTCCAAGGCCGTAAAGCTGTAAGGAAGCAGAGGTATTATGGCATAACACTTACATCGTAGTAAGAAACGTGTTTGTTTTTTTTCATCTCTGCAATTTTTCCAATTAAAACTACACAACCAAACAGTTCATTGATTTAAGCATGATTAGACTATTATTAATATCAATGTATTAATGTTTATAGCTTAAACTATCAAGCGTCTTCTTCCATATCTACAATTACACAGGTACCAAGGAATTTAAAAACGTGCACATCACAACTACTCCTATGAGCCTGATGTATTACAGCTTCCTGCTGTGACTAATATTTATTTCTGTTGCCCTTTGATGTCGACCATAAACCGCTTCCCTTTTGTCTTTTCTGTGGCCAAAGGTCCCTCAGTGAACATGCACATCCTTTTCCAGATGCGATATCCCTTTCACTGCAAGTGACGTTCCCTAAAGGACCAAATTAGTTTGTAAGAAATTGGTCTCCATGTTGAACAGCTGTAGAAACAGGAACTGACAAGTTCCCTTTGATTTTATTCTAAGTCTTAAATTCTGGAGGCTAAAAGTGTAATTTAACACCAGAACTCATTTGAACAACTACAATGTTCACGTTTGGTTTCTTTATGATGGCAGCTGAGCCCATAAAATGAAAAGTGTGATCTAGACTGAATTAAGATCAAGGCTCCAAACTCTATTTTGTAATCACAGTTTATTTTCTTTCAGATATGAAACTTATGCTTTTTGAAGAAGCATGGGGTTTAAACTTAATGAATTTCTGCATAGTATGATACCCTATCACAGTCTGCTCTTGGTTAAACAGCAGTAAAGATATAAATTTAAGCAACGGCTCCAAATCTTTTTAATAATGGGACAACTCATAACTCAGAGCAGTATTTTTCAACCAGTGTGCCGCGACACAGTGGTGTGCCATGAGAACTACCCAGGTGTGCAATGGAACCAATGGTGTAGAATACATGGGTCTGAACCTGAGAAGGACAACCTCCTTACGGGGTTGAGACCTGTCTGAGGAGGACAGGACTACATGGAGAAGCCAGCATAAAAGCAGCTCTGTGATCACTATGTTGCAGACAAAACACTTAAGAGTACTTCGGCGTGTCTCCTGGCTGCTAACATCAATCTGCCTGGGTGCGTGGTCACCAGGGAGTCTCATAGGACTGGTGGATGGTGGGCACATGATTTGTCTTTGAGGCAGAGAGGGACGGGCAAAGGGACAAAGCAGCTGGGAGATGCCAGCAAAGTGCTCACTAAGTGTCGGAAAATGCTGATCTTGGAGCGTCTTCCAGTACTCCCACCTCTTCTGTCAGTTGAGCATGTGTATGAGATATAATATGTTTGTGGTTAATAAAATAGTGGTGTATCTTGGGATATTTTTGGTTACAAAAAGTGTGCCACCACAGAAAAAAGGTTGGGAAACACTGCATATCTATTCAGCAAAGCATGATGGTGCAATTTATAGCTTGAGTCCTGGAATCAAATTCTAGTCCAGGTACTATTTGTACAGGGTTTGCATTTTCTCTCCATGTCTTTATGGCTATTGTCCAAATGCAGTTTCGATCTCTATCTGTTAAACATGGAGGTAAGGTTGATTGGTGGCTCTAAATTTGCCTTTTATGAGTTCTTCTATCATGTTTTGATAGAAGTAGATATCTTTTTTTTTTTTTTAAACAAGATACAATTAAATTGATTTAAACGATGGCCAAAACATTACTAGCATTGCTAGTGGATAATACTGCTTGAAATTAGTCATTTTAATTTATCACACAAATATACAGATCTCACAAAAAACATGTCAGCTTTTTATTTTTTTTGGAGAATGAAGGCTACTACATCTGATAGATTGGCCTAGAAACTGAGGAGTTCATACAAAAGTGTCTATTACAGCCTGGAGACAGAATGGCAAACTGGAACTAAGCAGGATAGGAAAAGAAGGGGAAGGCCAAGATGCATAAGTGGATAAGGGCATCAGTCTCTATTTTAAGAAACAAACATCTTTATGGGTTCTTATTTGGGTTCCTCATTAAAGCCACAGATTAATTAATGGTAAAGATTTGCTCATAACCTCTAAAGTCTAAATTCCACTCATTTTTCAACATGATAAAAAAGAAAAATGGAATCCAGGAAGGAAAAAAGAGAGAAATGGAGAGAGAGAGGGAGAATATTTATGATTTAAAGCATACTATACATGTGGTCAGTACACCATGAACTGACAATATTCAAAGCCTGAACTCCTAAAACATTTTCCTATCACATGTTTCAGATAATTACAGAAAATATTATGCATATAGAATACTTTATTTTAGTGTCAACTGCATGATACTGTATTAAGCTTAGAAGGAAGAACACAAAGTACTGGATATATTAGGTAAAACCGATTGAATTTTTATTCTTCTGTCCCTCCCACAATCCCTCACGCCTCATTGTGCTCTTAGAAATATATGCCACCTAAAATAACAAACCAACAAAGCGCCTTTACCTTATAATGATCCTCTCTTCAATCGTCCAAACTGCACTCACCCCACCTCACTGTGTTTTTTGGAACATTACCAGTGACTTTTCTTCCTGTAGCTTCTATTTCGTTTTTAGGGTTTCTTATACACTACATAAAACTTCTACTCAAGACCAGAGGCTTACAGCCAAGCATACGTTGGCACTGAAATCTTGTGTGTACTTCAGATGCCCACAACAATTTTGCTATAAATGAGCTTGTGTGTGTGCACTACAGTGTCCTGTAGTCAAGTTTCACACCATTCTAGTCTGTCTTTGTAGTGTGCTGATGGTTGTTTTGGATAGGCTCCAGGTTAACAAGATTCTGGGCAGGGAAAAGCTGGTACAGCAAATGGATAAATAATAATTTTTAAACTATGCTTATGCATCAAAATACCATTTTTCAATTAAATATGAATAAGTAATGCATGCTATATTTAAATGAAACCATACAGTATTTTAATATAACATATTAAAAATTATAATTTCTCCTTTAGTAATGCTGTATGAAACCATCAATGAAAACTGCATTCAAAATGTGTAGCAAAAGGGATTTAAATGGAAATATTTGCATAGTTTATTCTACATGAAAACCATTTTGCAATTTAAATTTAGCACAGAATTAGGCGTTTGTGTATAGGCCTGTCTTACAGGAACAATAACCTGCTTTTCAGGGAAGTGTGTTTTCACTGCTCACCCCAGAGACACGGTTAATCAAAGCTTTTAATGGATTTGGTCTGATCTATGACAGGCTTTGTTCAATTTGCAGGATAGAGCTACAAGTTATCAATAAGACACAGTAGCAGCTGAAAGCTAGTGAGGCTGAATTTGAAGGTTTTTCTTTTGCCATTTGCTCATGTTTATTATCTGTCAAGACAGGGAGCATCCTAGAATAGAAGACTGAGGAGCTATCACTTGTTATATATGAGTGTATTTTTCATATATTTCGGCTGAACTGTAACTGTGACACTCATCAGAACAGGATAAGGCGATAACATATTTGTTGAGCATTGAGTGTCCTTAGCAGTGCAATCAAGTGCAGCATTATTTTTGCTTGTTGTATAGTGGCGCCGATACTTCTCATCTTTATCCATGAAATATAGGAAACTGTCATCTCAGGTTATGGAAAACGGTTTAGATAGATGAAACCAGGCAAGAAAAAAAAAAAACAAAAGCAGAAGAAATTGGAGTCTTAAATGGTAGCAATGCCTGGAAAATAATTATACCATTTGTGTCACTGTTTATTTTATATAGCAAAGAAGTCTTAAAATCCATTCTCCTGCAAACAATATACATAATATTTCTTATTGGGCCAAGTTTATAGGTTAGTACTGATTTGCTTTAAATTGAAAATTATCTTATTTCTTACTGTAATTCTAAAAACATAACCTTATCTGATGCATATTTACTTTGCATCCATAGCAGCCATTCTAACCCTTTATGAAAAAAAAACACTTCAAAACAAGCAGTGAAAGACCAAGGCACTTAGCTCGACTTTTAATACTGGTCTGATTTCTTGAACTAAATGCATAGGAAAGAACAAGAATCCCTGGTCCAAGGCTACAGAAAGTCACATGATCAAGTTTGTCTACTGTAGAGTTTTTTGCCCTTCAGTTATGCTCAGGTGATTTGGGTCAGAGAAAAGCTCTAAAGACTTAATGAAAGTCTGCTGTCAATAAGACAGCATTAAGATGTACAGCCATTGTAATTGCCTACCAGGAGTAGGGCACTGTACCTGCACTTTTCATCATCCTATTCAAATACTGCTTATGAAAAATTAATTTAATAGGTAATATACCTATTCTATATAAAGTCTGTCTATTTGTTACTGGAACACTGTGGTGCTTTCTGGTAAAATGATTGTTATAAAAAACAATTCTGACCTTCGGCTTTATTTAACTGAGGGATTTTTACACTAGAATAGGGCCTTGCTTTATAGTATAAAAATCGTGCTTACAATCATTATCATACAATGTCTACCAATACGTAAAATCCAAGAAAAATCTATGTGTATATATAACATATAGTAAAATACAGCCTATAGGTTTGCTAAGCTACTTAAAGCACAAATAACAGTGATGTTCTGATTATTTTTACTGGTTGCAACACACCTACTAATTAAAGTCATAATCCATTGAAACTAACTGCTCAACTCAACTGTGTTCCACTTTTAAAACAAGAAATCATACATAAGTATTACATTATAAAAAGATAAGGTAGTTAATTAAATATCTACATATTTTTCCATTTTCTAAATATGGCCTCGGAGATCTCTTGCCCTTCCCTTTAACTTATAGCAATGTTGTGAATCTGAGGTTTCTAATCACAGAAATCCCAAAATAACTAAAAATAATCACTAGAGGAGGGAAAATTATCAAGCCCTGGCTAGTTATTAAAAGTTCAAATGTTGAACCTTTATAAATACAAAGATTTATTTTCTTTAAAATGCTCTGAAAATAGTGAAGCTTCAGAGAGCACAAAGGGCATAGAAGGGGTTGCCTGAAAAAGGCAAAGGCAATCCAAGTCACAATACTCAAATCCAGAAAACAAAGTCTAAAACAGACCATAAGGTAAAACAGCCAGTAAATTCACAAAGCTCACTAATGCAGTGCATTCAATGAACCACAATGGACCATGGGTTGTCCTCAACCTTTAGAGGGCAGTCCCTTACTGGTGATGAGCAGATGATCCTGTCTTTTGGTGGACCACCCACAAACAATATGGAACATGACAGAACAAGCATAGACATGTAAAAAATAAATAATACACAAAACTAACAAGAAACACAGAATAATGCAAGTAATTAACACCAGCAACACCATAAACACAAACAAAACAATCAAAAATTTACAGAACACAAAAAATTATTTTGAACCCCAGCCACCCCAAAAATGCAAGGTGCTGCAAACCTGTGGGGTGCTGTGAACCTGCAGTTGCCTCAGCAATGGGCAAGCAGCCCCTGACAGAAGTGTCAATTGTGTTTTGGCGTATCTTTCTGTTGGGGGGGGTCTCAAAAGAGATAAAAAATCTCACATTATATTATTATATACTATTTTTTTTTTAAATCAAATGGCAAAATATAAAAGTCAGAAGTTTGGAAAATATAAACCTTTTAAAATCCAGAAGTGCAAAATTTTAAAAATGTCAAAATATTCAGAACAAAAGTAGCAAAGTACACAACTACAGCTAAGACCATAGCAACTATCAATAGCCAATAAAGTCAAAGAGTAATTTACAATTAAGGAGCCTCATCCTTACACACAAAATACATAACTGTGTTAAAGAAATTGAAGATATATAAATGAAAATAATAAACAAAATGGAAACAAAACACAAGAAACAGCTCAAGGTAGGGGTGATTAGTAGCAAAATCATTGAACCAGTGAACAAATGCCTTTCACGGTGGAGTAAACAAAACAGTAGTAAAAGTTGAAGCTAAGGAATGTTGATTGCTAAAATCTTTACTCATAAACCAAACAATAATTCTAAACCAAAAGATCTTCTTAAATAGTTTTATGTGCTTGTGTGCTGGTCTCTGACAAGTCTTTTCCTAGGATTTCTCAATGTTAAGTCTCTTACTTAAAGTGAGGGGAGATCCTATACTGTATATCATGGCCACCATGATATCAGGGTCACATGACGTGCAGAAAAGACAAAAATAGTAGCAGCCATGAAAAACAAATACACAAAATAGCAATGTGATGACTCCACTGAAATAATGATGAAAATATTAAAAAGCAAAATGAAGTATTATCTGATAACAAAAAGAACGGTTAAAAAAATGTTCAAACACAATACTGTCATTCCCACAAAACTAATTTTCAATCCACTCTTATATTAACAGTATGTTTCTCATCTTTATGAGGACACCGGAGTCAATGCAGTGTAAAAGCAAAAAAAAAAAAAAAAAAAAAAAAAAAAATATATAAGGCTCTATATATGGAAAACAACAATTTAACAAATAGTAATTAAAATTCTGGCTCCATTGTATGATTCGGCAATACAGTCTATGAAGGCAGCAGGCTGACACCTTGAAAGACAATGGACATGTCCTCAAAGGGATGCACTGATCACATTCAAGAGTGTACACTTCATTTTATTATGGCATGTCATGTGCATGTTATTTCTTTTTTGCATTCTAGAATTGTTCATATGTATTATTTTCTGTTGCCAGCCTAGAATTTTATGTTTCATTAGACTTTTATGTTGTGTTCAATGCTTTGAAGGTAGTTTCATTCCAGTGTAATTTATTGATTTTTTTCCTGAGCTTTTAATCCTGCTGTGCACATTTGAATATTTTTTATTGCTCTGAGCATGAGAAAGTTTCTGTCTGAAAATGCATTACTAATAATCTTATATTTTTTATCAAAGTCTCAGCAAAAGGGGTAAGGAAGTAAACAATATTTTTTGGAGTTCACCAGTCACATTGTAAGAGCCAAACCCAGTAAGTTAATTCTAAATTCACATGAGTGTTAGTTTAATTTAAAATTGAATGTAAGTTTTACATTACCAGATTACGGAAATTTCTGTTTTGTCTAGTAGTAGCCATGTTACACAACTTCACCTGGGAAAGTCAATAGGCCTTAGTTATTGTGCCATTGGTTAATCAGATGTATAAGACGTACTATGTAACTAAGTATTTTTTTGTATACAATATTTGTATTAATTTTTTTTTTTTTTTTACCAGGGTCTAGTATTATTATTTCACTTCAGTTGCTTACCGTTAAACATGCTACATAGAGTCCTTGGCAGTGTTGGCATGAAAGAGATTGCAGCAAAATTCCATGTTAAAGTGGTAATTGGTAATGTTACAAAGGTTGATTTAAGTTCATTCTTCTACAGCTAAAAACTGTTAAAAAACTGGACTCTCTTAAAATTAGTACTACTTCAGTATACAGTGAATTTGAATAAATGTCTACCAACAAAAAATGACAAAAGTTACTAATTACTTTACTCACTCAAAAGGTCTCTTCATAGCATCTTCATCAACTATAGATAGAAAATCATGCTTCATTCTGTTCTATCATGGCTTGGCACCATCAGTTAATTTGCATTGCTTTGTTTTTTTTTTTGTTTTTGTTTTATAGGCTCAAAAAGAACTTAATGCTGATCGTTGATTTTCACTGTGAACTTAAAGACAATAATCAGGTGAACAACAGTGTTGCATTTTTTGTCTTGAAAAATGACATTTTTATTAAATAATAACTCTTTGCATTTATATAGAGCTTTTTTCACTACTCAAAGCGCTCAGCAATTGCAGGTTAAGAGCCTTGCTCAAGGGCCCAACAGAGCAGAATCCCTTTTGGCGTTTACGGGATTCGATTCGGCAACCTTCCGATTGCCAGTGCAGATCCCTAACCTCAGAGCCACCACTCCGCCTTTCTACACCTTTCTCATCGTTTTACTGTAAAACATGCAAAACACTAAAAGTACAACATCAGAAGTGTAGAAAGTATAATAATGATACAAATATTAACAATAATAATAATAATATGAACAGCACACTGCAAATGTGCAAGTGACATGAGCGTTCACCAGAGTCACTTTTGGTTTCTCTGACCGTTTCAGTTTCACTGCTTGAACACAGATTCACTTCGCTATTGCTGCTGATGAGAGGAGTTTCTTATGAGGCTAGAAGAAGACACGTCTACACCATTGCCCGGGTAACATTCGGGCCTGATGTTTATTGAAGACACACCTATACCATTTCCAGAGTAACACACTGCACTAACGCTGTTGGCACTTTTACAGCCCGAGTAATCCTTGGGTCTTTCTTATGTGAGATGCGTCTATACCGGTGCCTGAGTAACACTCATGACTAATGCTTTTAGCACTGTTTTTACAGCCCGAGTGACACTTCAGTCTAACACTAAGGAGGTTATATTTCTGACAATGGCCAGAGTCTATGTGTGTATGTGCCTTGCATCTGATAATTTCTGGGATAGGATGCAGCTACATGGAAACCCTGTCCTGGATTAATGGGTTAGGAAAAGAGACGGATTGATGGATGATCTCAGTTAGATAGAAACATGGACTGTTAGATAGATTAGATTGTTTGTTTGAGTATACCATGTATGCTACACTAGTATAGAAATTTACTTAGAATCTTAAAGAAACATAACTAAGATATATAAACCTTAAACAGAGATACCATAAGCAAAAAAATATGCTATTTTTATGTATGTTATCAATTTTACCTTTCATTTTTGTGTGAATGGTTTTTGCTTTGAATTTCACTAAAACGTTTAAAAAGAATACAGAGTGCTTAAACCTTGCCAGTAACTGTAGAATTTTGGAAACCTTCAATAAAGCTACACACATAATTATATACTTTCTCAAAATTAGTATGTTTGAAGATCTATTCAAAAACTTTTAATAAAAATGTAGACATACACATCCATCCATCCATTATCCAACCCACTATATCCTAACTACAGGGTCACGGGGGTCTGCTGGAGCCAATCCCAGCCAACACAGGGCACAAGGCAGGAAACAAACCCTGGGTAAGGCGCCAGCCCACCGCAGTAGACATATACAGCAATATGTAAAGTTAGCATAATGTAATTAAGGATACTATCCTATCACCAAGCAATTTCCAAAAATCCACAAGTAATCCAAACAAAAAAAAAATCATAAAAAATAATTCATAAAAAATAAATACAGGAGAGGTTATACATTAATAGGATAATAACATGTACAAAATATCCATCCATCCATTATCCAACCCACTATATCCTAACTACAGGGTCACAGGGGTCTGCTGGAGCCAATCCCAGCCAATACAGGGCGCAAGGCAGGAAACAAACCCCGGGCAGGGTGCCAGCCCACCACAGGGCACACACACACCAAGGACAATTTGGAATCACCAATGCGCCTGACCTGCATGTCTTTGGACTGTAGGAGGAAACCAGAGTACTTGGAGGAAAGCCACTCTGACACGGGGAGAACATGTAAACTCCATGCAGGGAGGACCCGGGAAGTGAACCAGGGTCTCCTAACTGCGAAGCAGCAGCGCTACCCACTGCGCCACCGTGCCACCCCTGTACAAAATATACAAGGGGGAAATGCAATAAATCTGTTTCTCATCCATTTTCCATGCCTGATTTATCATGAGCAGGATCACAGGGCAGCTGACAACTGTCCAACAATGCAAGACCCAAGTCCATTACAATAATTCTGCTTCCCATCTGGGCCACCCTGCAAAATATGACCTCCATCTAGTGGGGTGATTAATCTAGCTCCTTCCACAGTACTTGAACCAACACACCTCCTGTACAGCTCTTATGACAACTCTGGTCTCTCTTATCACTGTCCTGCCTGTTGAGCTCTTGCAAACACCTATACTGTACTCCAAACCCACCAGAGACTTTTATATTACATTACAAACAATGGGATCAGAATTGCCCTTTGGAATGTTTGGGGCCTTCATCAAGAACTCAACTTACCAGCCCCAAGGTGTCGCTACTGTCCTGAACCTTTGTCTGGGCTATCATAAAACACAGTAGGAAGCCACAATGATTAACTCCTATGCTATCAGACTGAGGGACTCTTGCCCTAGTTATCAAAGTCTTTTACCCTCTTCAATTATACTTTAATATATTCTCTGGATGGCTATCTTTGTAGTTCTTTCCCTAATTAAGTGGTACAATATCCTCCAATGGTGACAAACCAATTATAGTGACCTGGCCTCATATAGTAGGCTGCTGTAGGACTTTCCATTAGGGCCATTTAAAACCTCTTTTATCCTGTGTTGCAATGAATGGCCTGAAACACTGGTCTTAACCAGATTCCTTTCCAAATGCTTCAGCTCCATTTTCACATTTAATGGAAGAAAACCAGGTCATAAATTAAGTTGCTGTTGTTTCTGATATTTTGCCCTTTGTATACCAAGCTTTATATTTATAATAATGTACTTAGTGGCATTTGACCTCATTACTGATGTGCCAAACACTCAAACAGCACAAAGAAATCATTTAAAAGTTACAAGCTCAGCTCATGCAAGGTATTCTGTTTTTTTCCTGTAATGCTCAAAAGTTGCTGACATCGCATTTGCCAAAGAAAGTAATCATTTGAGAAAAAGTTAATTTGCACTAATTCATAGGTGGATCAGAATGATCATTGTATCTAATGACCCCAATATCATATATAGTGTGATATTTTTTTCCTTTTGACCTCATTTAAGAAAACAATTCAATAACTGGGAATTTTTGCTGGTGCATTAAGAAATGTCTTTATATAAGTACACACATACTGCATACTCAGTGCAATTTAAATAAATTTAAGGTTATTTAGATTTGTCATGTTCATTATCAAAATATTTGTAATGTTTTCTTCATATACCACAATGACAAAGTCTCTGTGTTACTTTTCTCCATTTATCTTCATTTATTAATTAATCGTTAAATGTTTATTACTTTAATAACTATATTAATGAATTGATAAATGTTAATGGTACAGCATTACGTTTTGTAGGAAGTTTTACAATCAATTATTTTTAATTATTAATATTTAACTAGTAACCAAAAAAGCTTATTAGAAAAAAAACATGACTCATTGTTTTAAATGTCTCTTTGTGCTTTCCACAGGACCAGTCAGTGTATATACGAGGGACATTCAAAAAGTGTCCGCATTTTTTTTTAACTCTATTTATTAAGAATTTCAAAAACAAATTACATCACTTTTCTACATAGCCACCTTCCTTTGCAATGCAATTTTCCCAGCGTTGTACCAACTTTTTAATGCCATCAGCAAAAAATGTTTTTGGTTGAGCATGTAGCCACTGATGCACCACTGCTTTCACATCAGGGTTCTTTCTTCATTCCTTATGATCGTAGCTGTAGCTGAATGTCTGGAGTGCTCTGCATCTGTCACACTAGTATGGCCATTTTCGAACATTTCAATCCACTGATAGACAACCCTACAACAGAGAACTTCATCCCCATACTGAGCACGTATGCGGAGATTAATTTGTGCTCCCGGCACACCTTCTGCCCACAAAAAGCATATGACAGAATGCTGTTCCTCTTTGGAGCAATTTATAAGTTTCGCAGCCAGGGTGACAACTCTTATACTAAACTACAAAGGCAGCCGGCTTTCCAGAGAGAACTAGTCACATGACACTCTCAAACATGACCAATTACTATTCCTCTCACCTTCATCTTTTCCAATGAAATTATAAAAGTGCGGAAACTTTTGAATGACCCTCGTATTATAAACTTTTGGTTACATATAAGGTATACAAAATGAGACCCAAACATACCTAGAATTGACCAATAGCACAGGAGTAGAAGTTATCAGCTATATAGTCTCGCAAATCAATCTGCCAAGTGGCATTGTGCTGAGTTGATTGAAATGCGGATTTCTGACATTTATTCTACAATCGTGCATGAGACTTTGGCGATTTTTTTTCTCTAGGCACATCAGCTCATAACATCAAACCAGCGATGATAGCGTCTTTCTGCACTAATGAACTTGTTAATAAGGAGATTCCCTGTGAACAACAAACATTACACTGAACTGCTGAAGCATCTGTGGAAAAGCATCAGGAAAATTCACTCCAAGCAATGCGACATGCAAATTTGTATTTTGCACTGTGACTGCTCACCTGCGCACATCACACTGCCATTCAAATAGTTTTTGACCAAAACCAATGTGGTTGTTGCTTTGCACCTCCCAAATTTTTTGGACTTCATTCACTTTTTTTTGTACCTGAAATTAAAATTGAGATGGAAAGGAAGGCAATTCGTACTGTGTTAGCCATACAGGAAAAATTGCAGGAGGCACTAGACACAATAACAAACAAAGGAGCGCACAAAATGTTTCTAGGAATGTAAGAAGCATTGGGACAAGTGTATTGCATCTCTAGTGGAGTATTCTGACGGCAACTAAGATGGAATTGCTCTAAGCTGTTGTCTGTTTTTTTAAACAATACCAGGAATTTTTGCATTCCCCTGTGGTGCTGAAGTGTCACCCACAGCGGTTCCCAATCCAGGTGGTTCGTCATGTGGTGGGTGCAGTTATTCGCTATCAGCACATGCTCCCAACCCTAATTTGTGTACTGTAGAAAATAAAAACAAACAAAAGAAAATTCTCATTCCATGTTTTAATCCAAGTCTCTCTTTCACAATTATCTGCTCTGGCCCTTAGAACGGCCAATTGTTACTCTGCTGCAGAACCTACAATATGTTAGGATGTGGGTGACGTTGCCACTGGATGGCTAATTAGATGACCTGAGGGGTGGCTGTCAGTCCTGTCTGCAATGCTACGAGCCATGGAGAGTGCTATTAGGGCTTTCTTCTTCCAAACTGTTTTCCCCTGAAACACGTAAAAGTAGAGACTTTGACCAAAAAAGTAACTTAATTGACATATTGGTTATGCATGACCATACCTGAAAAGTATATTGTAGCCTAGTTGTGGGGCTTCTGTAAGGTAAGGTACAATTTTCAAATGTGGAACAAAGGCACAGTTGAATGCAATAAAAGAAATCATCATTTGAAAAAATACTATCAGGATGGTATTTTACTGAAGCAAAAAATAAAAAATAAGAAAGGAGAAAGCCTACAGAACAGGCATAATAAGTAAAAAAATCTACAGAGCCTGAAACAAGAACAAAGCAGAATGGAGGAAAAAAAAGTTTTACAATGTTATGTGGCAAAAAATTCTAAACAAAAAGTATGGCCTCTGCTTTGAAAGTCATCCCAATGATTTGCTTGCTTAAGCTGTTAAAATGCCCTAGATCCAGGGACAAAAAATGGTATACTGAGTTTGGTTATCAAAGAATAGCTGATAAAGAAAGAATTTGAAGAGGAGTCCTGTTGACACATTTATGACATGTGACTAAAGTACTCAATGTTGCTGGATTGTCAATACTGCATGTTGTGATGAGAAATGAAGAAAAATATATTTCCATGCACATACTGTACAGTTTCACGTAACTGAAACAGAAATTTGCCCTGCAGGTGAAATTTCAATTGCAAAATGTACAACTCACTACTAAGAGTTTGGGGAGGTTTTAAAGTTTTTTTTGCTTGAAAAAGGCCCCCTAAAGCCTCATTCACGCGTCCATGTTTATCTATGTCCTCTTCTGCAGCTCTGTAATTCGTTTATTCTGTGGCACACCAGTAAAATAAATTTCGTTTACGCCTTCAATTTACAACCTCACAGAGAATCGCACTGCATTTTTTAAATATGCTGACATGAAGCTTATCTTCCACAAGATGACGCACCAAAACATACCACCATGTACATTACCGGGTTTTATCCACAGTAAAAATCTCACTACATGAGGAGCTGCCCCAGGCAATTCCTTACAAACTGTCCTTTCTTGTTTCTTGATTTCTGTGGAAGAGGTTGAGGACATGCACTCTCCAAGAGCAATGGTGCTTCAAGTGTTTTCTGTCTACGATGCATTTTTAGGACTGCAATTGCCAAGACTGTCATGACTGTCATCATAACTATCAAAGTGGGGAATGTACTACCAGAACATATCTGGCGGCTCAACAAGTGACAGGAAATTAGCTTTTACCTTTTTTTTTTTTTTAACTAAAGATCTTAATTTAAATATTAAATGACAGGCGGACTCATGCAGAATTAATTAACGTAAATGCTTCCAAATATGAACTAAATACCTTCCTTGTTGTGTTAAAGACATACATTTTCTTGGAAGAAAAACAGAATTTGTTTTGATGTGAAGTCAAAAAAATGATTTTTTTTTCCAAAGTGAAATACCAACTTTTGCTATACAGTTTCATTTTGCTCATCATTAGTTGTGATCATTGCCAAAAAAGAAAATATTTTCCAGATGGCATGTAGTTCTGATCATAATATCTTTCTATGCCATTAAATTTATGTTTCATCTCAAACTGAACAGACAAAGGTTAAACTGATAGCACAATAGTTACACTGTTTACAAGATCATTTACGAAGAACAGCTGCACCAGTACATAGAAAAATGCATCTGCCATTCTTCTTAATTTCAAGAATCTATTTTGGTACCTGGGTTGCCCTGTCTAAAGCAAGAGTTGTTCATCTGTCATGAACCCTTATCCCAAGGAAACACTTACAAGCCCCTTTCTGTGCCTTGCTTACACACAAATTCAGTGATTACAACAAGGTGCTGCTCACCTTGTTTAGTTTTAATAAAAAAATGTCAACCATGCTACCTGTCCTGAACATTTACTGCAGTTCAGACAGTTACCGGTGTTTAACATTTGTTCATACATTAGTGCTGAGGAGATACTTAAATCAATTTCTGAGACAAACAAGAATCTGCACATCTGGAAAACATTTTTGCTATTGTGTGTGTATGTGACTTTAATCAAACACAACTTATATTAGTTCTGCGGATATTTCATCAACATATGTTTTCACCAATAAGTTGAGAGAATATTTTGGACTATGTTGCACATTAACAAATATTCATGATGTTTACAAGGTTTTAGGCTGCTCGATCATTTTAGTGAGCCATACCATAATCCTTTGTTTTCAGTTCCTTCCATGAAGACAGCAGCTGAAATGACTCCAATGAACAGCAAGTGTGTTGGCATTGTGGTAAGATTGGCCAGAATAAATGCTCCCACTCTGCTTAGACTGCACTGACTGAGAGGAGAGGAAACAAACTAGGCAGACAGAGATGGAAGAAAATGCACAGCAGTTTTTGAGCGGGCAAAAGAAATTTAGTGTTTCTCACCACATTTTCAAAATCATCTATGCAGAGAAGAGCAAAATGACAAGTTTGTTGAGCGCTTTGAGTAGTGAGAAAAGCACTATATAAATGCAAAAAATTATTATTAAGTTGCATCAATCTGCTATGGCTAATTCACTGTGGCAGAGAGAAAGGCTCTGCAATTGGTGGTTAGTGTTGAAGTATTGAAGCATTAATCTTAATTTTAATATAAATCATTATAAATTGTGCATATCAGCTGACTCTGTAAAAGATCCCAGCCACAGGGGATGCACAAACCAGTGTGTTTCTTTGTGCCGGTCCCAAGCCCGGATAAATGGGGAGGGTTATGTCAAGAAGGGCATCCGATGTAAAATTTTGCCAAATCAATATGCGGACAACAATACAAATTTCCATACCGGAACGGTCGAGCCCCGGGTTAACAATGACCACCACCAGTACTATTAGCCAACAGGGTGCTGGCGGAAATTGGGCTACTGTTGGCCGAAGAAGAAGAAGGAGAAGAAGAGGGGGGAGACGTGTCCGGAGGCAGGAGGAGAGGAGGAAAGTAAAGAGAGTGGAACTGAGGGTAGGAACTTTGAATGTTGGCAGTATGACTGGTAAGGGGAGAGAGTTAGAAGATATGATGGAGAGAAGGAAGGTTGATATATTGTGCATGCAAGAGACTAAATGGAAGGGGAGTAAGGCCAGGTGGATCGGAGGTGGATTCAAATTGTTCTATCATGGTGTGGATGGGAGGAGAAATGGAGTAGGGGTTATTCTGAAGGAACAGTATGTCAAGAGTGTTTTGGAGGTGAAAAGAGTGTCAGACAGAGTCATGATTATGCGTGCAATGGGTGAGAAAGAAGATTTTTGGAGTGAGTTGGATGAAGTGATGAACAGTGTACCCAAGGGACAGAAAGCGGTGATTGGAGCAGATTTCAATGGGCATGTTGGTGAAGGGAACAGTGGAGATGAGGAGGTGATGGGTAGGTATGGTGTCAAGGAGAGGAATGAAGAAGGTCAGAGGATAGTGGATTTTGCCAAAAGGATGGACATGGCTGTAGTGAATATGTATTTTAAGAAGAGGGAGGAACATAGGGTTACGTACAAGAGTGGAGGAAGATGCACACAGGTAGATTACATCCTATGCAGAAGAGTTGATCTAAAGGAGATTGAAGACTGCAAAGTGGTAGCTGGCGAAAGTGTAGTTAAGCAGCATAGGATGGCGGTCTGTAGGATAACGTTGGAGATTAAGAAGAGGAAGAGAGTGAGGACAGAGCCAAGGATCAAATGGTGGAAGTTGAAAAAGGAAGACTGCAAGGTTGAGTTTAGGGAGGAGGTGAGACAAGCACTGGGTGGCAGTGAAGAGTTACCAGACAGCTGGGAAACTACAGCAGATGTAGTAAGGATGACAGCAAGAAGGGTGCTTGGTGTGACATCTGCAAAGAGGAAGGAGGAAAAGGAAACCTGGTGGTGGAATGAGGAAATACAGGAGAGTATACAGAGGAAGATTATGGCAAAGAAGAAGTGGGACAGTCAAAGAGATGCAGAAAATAGACAAGAGTACAAGGAGATAAGGTACAAGGTGAAGAGAGAGGTGGCGAAGGCTAAACAAAAAGCATGTGATGAGTTGTATGACAGGTTGGACACTAAAGAGGGAGAAAAGGACCTGTACCGATTGGCTAGACAGAGGGACCGAGCTGGGAAAGATGTGCAGCAGGTTAGGGTGATAAAGGATAAAGATGGAAACATACTCACAAGCAAGGAGAGTGTGTTGAGCAGATGGAAAGAGTACTTTGAGAGGCTGATGAATGAAGAGAACGAGAGAGAGAAGAGGTTGGATGATGTGCCGATAGTGAATCAGAAAGTACAACGGATTAGCAAGGAGGAAGTAAGGACAGCTATGAAGAGGATAAAAAATGGAAAGGCCGTTGGTCCAGATGACATACCTATGAAAGCATGGAGGTGTTCAAGAGAGAAGGCAGTGGTGTTTTTAACCAGATTGTTTAATGGAAACTTGGAAAGTGAGAGGATGCCTGAGGAGTGGAGAAGAAGTGTACTTTTATGCTGATATTTAAGAATAAGGGGGATGTGCAGGACTGCACAACAGTCGGAAATTCTCAAGGCTGATTTCGCAGCACTAATTAAAGACACGAAGGAGAGGACCCCGTCGGCAAAAATCTTCATCTCGGGTCTACTACCTCTTGTCAGACGATCAAACGAATACTACAGTCGTCTGCTGGGATTAAACAACTGGCTGAGAGGCTTCTGCGAGAATCAAGACATCGGGTTCATCAACAACTGGGACCTCTTCTTGGAGAGGCCGCGTTTCTTCAAGCAGGATGGCCTGCATCCAAATAGACTTGGTGCTCGGGTCCTCTCCGAAAACATCACTAAGGTAATTTGTCTCTCGTGACTGTCTAATTCTACTCTAAACCCCTTCCGTAATGCTAATGCTTTGCTAGGACATGATAATTACTTAACAAAGTCTTCCGTAAACGTGCACAACATTAATACTCTAATAACCAATCTTAATGCACGTAAAAAATATAGGCAGTGTGGCATAAACACAAATAATTTAATTACAATTACTACTTTAGATGAACAAAGTATTAAAACTATAACAACAGATTATAGATTAAATAAAAAATACACACAGAGCGGCGCTAACAAAAATAACTCTGCTTTTGAAAATATTAGATCCATTTCTAACCTGCCTTTCTTAAGTAAAATTTTAGAGAAGGCAGTCATTATGCAGTTAAATAACCATCTCAATAAACATGCTGTCCTTGATAAATTTCAGTCAGGTTTTAGAACAAATCACAGCACAGAAACTGAACGTGTTAAAGTAGTAAATGACTTGTGAGTAAATGCAGACAGAGGCCATTTATCTGTTCTCATCCTCTTAGATCTGAGTGCCTCATTTGACAACATTGATCACAACATTCTTAGAAATCGCCTTAGTCAATGGGTGGGCCTCTCAGGCAGTGTCTTAAATTGGTTTGAATCCTACCTGGCAGGTAGAAAATTCTTTGTTAGTTGTGGTAATTATACTTCAAAGACACATAATATTCAATATGGTGTTCCACAAGGCTCTCTCCTGGGTCCACTGCTCTTTTCAATCTACATGCTTCCGCTAGGTCAGATTATCTCGGGGCACAACGTGAGTTACCACAGCTATGCTGATGACACACAGCTGTATTTATCAATAGCACCTGATGACCCAGACGCTGTTAATTCACTAACACAATGTCTTACTTGTGTTTCTAATTGAATGAATAGTAATTTTTTCAAGCTAAATAAAGAGAAAACAGAAATCTTAGTGATTGGCAATAATGGAGACAATGAGATTATTAGAAATAAACTTGATATTTTAGGATTAAAAGTCAAGACGGAGGTCAAGAATTTAGGGGTAAATGTTGACTGTAACCTAAATTTTAAATCGCATATTAATCAGACCACTAGGACAGTATTTTTTCACTTAAGGAACATAGCAAAAGTTAGACCTCTTATATCATTGAAAGATGCTGAGAAATTAGTTCACGCTTTTGTTTTCAGTCGTCTAGATTACTTCAACGCACTCCTCTCAGGACTACCCAAAAAAGACATAAATCGTTTGCAACTAATGCAGAATGCAGCTGCTAGAATCCTAACTAGGAAAAGAAAATCTGAGCACATTTCTCCAGTTTTGATGTCACTGTACTGGTTACCTGTGTCGTTCAGAATTGACTTTAAAATACTGCTTATGGTTTACAAAGCCTTAAATAATCTCTCTCCATCTTATATATCGAAGTGTCATACACCATATATACCAAATCATAACCTTAGATCCTCAAATGAGCATCTGCTTAGAATTCCAAGAGCAAAACTTAAAAGAAGTGGTGAGGCGGCCTTCTGTTGTTATGCACCTAAAATCTGGAACAGCCTGCCAATAGGAATTTGCCAGGCTGATACGGTGGAGCACTTTAAAAAACTGCTAAAAACACATTACTTTTAACATGGCTTTCTGATAACTTCATCTTCATTTAATCCCGATACTCTGTATATTCAGTTCATTACAATAACTATTCATGGTGGCTTTAAAATCCGTACTAACCCCTACTCTCTCTTCTGTTTCTTTTCCCGGTTTTCTGTAGTGGCGATCTGCGCCATCACCACCTAATAAAAGCACTGTGATGTCCAACATTGGTGGATTAAAAGCCAGAAGTCTACAAGACCACCATCATCAAGTCATTCCAAGAGAACCCTAAATACAAAAAGGACTGTTTCATTTATGTTAGGTAGAATGCCTAGAGGGGACTGGCCGGTCCCGTGGCCTGGAACCCCTGCAGATTTTATTCTTTCTCTCCAGCCGTCTGGAGTTTTTTTTTTATTTCTGTCCTCCCTGGCCATCGGACCTTACTCTTATTCTATGATAATCAGTGTTGTCTTATTCTAATTCTTACTTTGTCTTTTATTTATCTTTTCTTCATCATGTAAAGTACTTTGAGCTACATTATTTGTATGAAAATGTGCTATATAAATAAATGTTGTTGTTGTTGTTGCAATAACTACAGGGGAATAAAATTGATGAGCCACAGCCACAAGTTATGGGAAAGAGTAGTGGAAGCTAGGTTAAGAAGTGAGGTGATGATTAGTGAGCAGCAGTATGGTTTCATGCCAAGAAATATCACCACAGATGCAATGTTTGCTCTGAGGATGTTGATGGAGAAGTTTAGAGAAGGCCAGAAGGAGTTGCATTGCGTCTTTGTGGACCTGGAGAAAGCATATGACAGGGTGCCTCGAGAGGAGCTGTGGTATTGTATGAGGAAGTCGGGAGTGGCAGAGAAGTATGTAACAGTTGTACAGGATATTTACAAGGGAAGTGTGACAGTGGTGAGGTCTGCGGTAGGAGTGACGGATGCATTCAAGTTGGAGGTGGGATTACATCAGGGATCGGCTCTGAGCCCTTTCTTATTTACAATGGTGATGGACAGGTTGACAGATGAGATTAGACAGGAGTCCCCGTGGACTATGATGTTTGCTGATGACATTGTGATCTGTAGCGATAGTAGGGAGCAGGTTGAAGAGACCCTGGAGAGGTGGAGATATGCTCTAGAGAGGAGAGGAATGAAAGTCAGTAGGAACAAGTCAGTATACATGTGTGTAAATGAGAGGGAGGTCAGTGGAATGGTGAGGATGCAGGGAGTAGAGCTGGCGAAGGTGGATGACATTAAATACTTGGGATCAACAGTACAGAGTAATGGGGATTGTGGAAGAGAGGTGATAAAGATGGCCAGAAGCAGGGTGGAAGGGGTGGAGAAGAGTGTCAGGAGTAATTTGTGACAGACAGGTATCAGCAAGAGTGAAAGGGAAGGTCTACAGGATGGTAGTGAAACCAGCTATGTTATATGGTTTGGAGACGGTGGCACTGATCAGAAAGCAGGGGACAAAGCGGGAGGTGGCAGAGTTAAAGATGCTAAGATTTGCATTGGGCGTGACAAGGATGAACAGGATTAGAAATGAGTACATTAGAGGGTCAGCTCAAGTTGGACGGTTGGGAGAGAATCTCAGAGAGGCGAGATTGCATTGGTTTGGACATGTGCAGAGGAGAGATGCTAGGTATATTGGGAGAAGGGTGCTAAGGGTAGAGCTGCCAGGGAAGACGAAAAGAGGAAGGCCTAAGCGAAGGTTTATGGATGTGGTGAGAGAGGACATGCAGGTGATGAGTGTAACAGAACAAGATGTAGAGGACAGAAAGATATGGAAGAAGATTATCCACTGTGGTGACCCCTAACAGGTGCAGCTGAAAGAAAAAGAAGAAGAAGCTGACTCTGTAAAAGCAGGCACTGCACACATTGGCAATAACACATTGAGCTGGCAACTGGTAAAGAAGTGTACAGACTGTAATACAAGAAAGGGGAATTCAGCAGATCTTGCAAGCTTGTAAAGAACTTTGGTAAAGTAGCACTTACATGGCATCGCATGATGGTGAAAACATATAAAAGAGGGAAATGCTCTAATAAGAAGTGTGGCACTTGGTGCTTCACCAGAATCTTGTCCAGTGTCTGTTCTGCAGAATTATAAATACATCCTTGATTCTGTGAGTCAAATTATTAAGCCTGTTGTTTTTCTTCCACATTAAAATCAGCCCGGCCATACTTCCATCAACTTGAGAAAGCCCTTTGTATTGTGACACAAACTGCTATCCAGCAAGCTATAAGCAATGCTGATTCACCAGACTTTCAAACAGCTTCTATACCAGGTCCATTAAACTCTTTACTCTTTATGTTATAATCACCTGCTTGTCCCATAAGTGACCAAGAATCCATTGTGTAAGCACCTGTATTATTACTTGATTCTTCCTAACAATTAAAATTTATAACTGCATTCTTGTTTCTTCTTATATATTTATTTATATTTTTACACTGCATTCCTCTGTTTAGTAATATGCATTTACTTTCTCATGCATTTGTCACGGCACATATATGTACCATATGGCTTTAGAAAAAATGCTTTTCTTTCTATAGTAAGGCATAATGAAAATAAATTGAATTAAATTAAATTGATTTAACTCTGCATTTTGCCCATTTAACTGAAACCGTGGCTTTAGCATGTGATTTTCTGTTTAACAATGCAATTAACTGTCAGGTTTTGAGGGATAATTTTCTCCCTCAACCCTGTGTGCTCGTGAAATCTTTGATCTTATGTATATCAGATGTTTTACTTTGTTCTGTGAACCAAGTCTTTCATTTAATCCTGAAGTATTTTGTACTGAGTTGTCAGTGTTTTCAGTTGAACCTATCAGGCTATGACTTAAATTTTAGCTTTTGAAGTCTCTAATTACATTCTAATGAATAAAGAAGCTTCAGAAAGTTGTAGTCCATCACTATGTTAAAATATGACCTGTTGGTAACCCTTTTTATTGAAGGGTCTACCAGTCTGAGTTATGATTAAAGGTGGAAGAAATTCACCTGGGGGTTGGCAGATGAAATGACCTTCTGGAGTCCAATATTCAAAAAACAAAATACCCAGATACCCAAAATATCCAAAGATTTGAACACTCTTACGCTTTAACATTACTGACTGCACTTCTTATGAAAGGTTTTAACATGATACTTGTAAGTGAGAGCCATTGGGCAGGATGGAAACTGCCTGGATTAAATGTTATCCGATAGTCTTTTCAGACTTGGATGTACAAAGTTAATTTATTGTCACATTTATTATTCATGCTTTTCTAGTGTTGTGTTTTCTGTAAATAAGTAGAAGTTAGCTATTTTGTACCAGTAAAACAAAAAATATCATAGAAATGCAAAAATTTTCTGTTCATTGTTTGATTTAAGAGGTAGATTTTACTTACGAGTTTATTTTGTGCACACTATATATTTTAACTTTAGCAACATTGTTGAAATATTCTGTATACATAATAAATTTTAAGATATTTTGTTTCTTTTGCGATGGCGTAGTCAACCTTATAAGCAACACACATTTTACAGTAAAAGTTTGTTTTGTGAAAACTGTTAAAAATGTTTACAGTTTTATTTTTGGCACTTAGATTAAGTGTGTTGGTTGGGAATTGTGTTGATGAAGGGTTGCCAGTCTTTGAAGAAATCCTGAGTGAATATGATTTTTTTCATACTTTTTAAACATATATTTTATTCCTATTATAAAATTTAAACATAAGGAGGTGGATAGTATTTAAAAAGTACTGGAAGAGCAATGGTGTTTCATTGGGTATTTTGCCAAAGAATAGAAAGCATGAATCTGTTTTATTGTGAATGTATTCAGTTAATAACTGAAGATAATTCGTGTCCACTAGTGTATAACCCCTGTATTTTTCTCAAGACCTCTGCTTGGTCTCTATCATATACTAAAATATCACCCATAACAACATCTGCACCCGCATGATCTTGCAACAATTTGCTCATTTCTCGTTGAAATATCTTGGGTGCCGAATGGTAAACACCTGCCTTTGGGAGTTATAAATTTAGTCTACATCGTGCTCTTTGGATCCAGTAGGACTTGCCAAAATCCAGAGGATGTGCCAAGAGTGGAAAAGACACTAACTTTTGCAAGTCTTGGTGCTATATCCTCTAGTGTTGGTAAGATCAACTTCTCCCTCATAACAGCTTTGTTTGGGTGCTTGAGATCCACACAAATCCTTATCTAACCATTCTTTTTTGTTATTGGAACCACAGGAGCACACCATTCAGTCTCAGTTACTTCACTTATTATTCCCATTGACTGCATATGTTTCAATTCCTCGTCCACCTTTTGCATCAAAGGGAATGGCACACTGTGTGGTGTGGCTATGCTGTATCATTGTACATTGGGATTCAGTTCAATTTTTTAGTTTAAAAGACCTATTTCCTCAAATAATGTATGCTATGACGTGGTGAGCTCTAATAACTAATCCCATACTGCATACTAAATGTTTATTTAAAAGGTTACTATCATATTGTCCATCCACTACAAAACCTATTTACTTTGCTCCTTTTCTCTCAGTTTCTGCTAAAAATTGTCCAACTATTTTTACTGCCCTGCCTGGACTTTTGGGGATTACTGTTGTTTTAGCACTAGAATTACCAGAGCCTACGAGAAAATGTGTAAATCCGGCCCAACTTAAATCCATTCACACCTCTCTGTCAGCGTCTTTGTCTGCTGGAGTTTTAGAGTGGAAAATAATAGATCGCTATTTGGAACACATGCATTTCATGTGTGTTCCGTTTCTACAGCAATCTGTGTAAACACATTTTTAAAGGAAAAACTTTTTCATATTTTAGCAATAAATGTTATAAAATGTAGGCATAAACTATAGAATGTGTGAAGCCTGAAGTCCAAAGATCAAATAAACACTTTCACAAAAGGTTCAAGGACAATACAACAGCTTCCGTGGCGTAGCGGTAAGATTTGCTGACTTGTAATCAAGGGGCCACCGATTCGATTGTTAAAATTATACAGTACATACATTTGGTTTGCATCTGTAACAGACCGTGTACATTTATAGTACTGTACTTATAAAAGTTACCTTTTTTTTCACTTTTATTCTCTCAGTCACGATCACGATACATACTACCGCCCTAGGGATCTGACGCTGTTAGTTTTTATTTAAAACTGGGAATAACTGTAGATGTGAGTAGTGTTTTGAGGCAATGGAACTGGACATTCTCTGATCTGGAGGGATAAAAGCTGACACACAAACGCTGGTGAATCTGCCTTCTTCGTATCTCAC
>JANRMT010062836.1:16447496-16472419 GCA_026402145.1 Polypterus bichir lapradei
CCTCCCTTACTTTCTCTTCCTCTGTACCATTCCCATCACTCTTTTGCTCACATACAGTATTTATTGTCTGTCCTCATCACATGTCTATACCAGTTCAACCTATTTTCCTGTACTATCTTAGATATCTCTCCTACTTTTGTTGTACCTCTGATTTTCTCATTTATTATTCCATCCTTTTTTGTAACTCCACACTTCCATTTCAACATTCTCATTTCTGCCACATCTAACTTCTTCTCATATGCTCCCTTTAATGCCCATATTTTAGCTACATATATCAATGCTGGTCTTACAACCATCTTAAAAATATACCTTTAACTTTCACCTTAATTCTTTGATCATATAATACTCTTGATATCTGCTTCCAATTGTTCCATCGACACTGCTCTTAATGGGTTACCTCTGCATTTAATTTTCCATTTTGGGCTATATATATATATACAGTATATAGTGGAACATGGCCCAGACACAGACAGGCAGACATGGTTTTAAATCACCCAACACACGTTTATTCACAATCACTAATTACTAGGTGCACACACAACCTCAAAACTCCCCCAAAGTCCAGGCCTCACAATGCCTCTCTTTTCTTCAGGCTGCCTCCACTCCTCTCCTCCTTGACTGCATCCTCGACACTCCTGACTCCAGCCATGGAATGGAGGGTGGCGGCCACTTTTATACACACCCGGACGTGCTCCATGTGCCTCCTGATTAGCTTCCGCCTGCACTCCCAAGTGTGGTGGAAGTACCAGCTGGGCACCCAGAAGCACTCCGGGTGTCCCTGGTCTTCTTCCTCCTAGCACTTCCGGGTGTGGCGGAAGTGCTGAGGGCTAGGGCTCCTCAGGCATTGGGGCGCCCCCTGGCGGTGACCACGGGCCCCTATAGGGTTGAGCTTCTAAGCTCTGTTCCAGTGGTTCCCAAAGCCACCAGGGCAGTCGCCTCCTCGTGGTCTGGAGGAGGCGTAAGCCTTCCTCCGATCCTCCTGGGCGTCTCGGCTGGGTACCATCCCCAGCCACAATATATAATTTATTTAAATTAATCCACTCTTTTCAATATCTCTCCCTGCAGGCTAACTTCGGAATTCTGATCATCCTTAAATCTAATATATTCCATCTTCTTCCTATTTATCTTGCTCTATCTTCCAAAGCCCTTTTGCATTCTTTCAGATTCCTTTCCACTTCCTCTTTACTGGTGCCATGCAACACAATGTCAACAAGACTTAAACAAGATCCCTGGTGGAGACCTAGTCTAATTGGGATCTTGTCTGTTACTCCAACACATCTTTTAACCCGAGTCCTCACTCTCTCATACATATTCTGGACAATCCTCACATACTTCTCTGGTACTCCTTTCTCCCTTATGAACCTCCAAACCTATTGGCATGGCACTCTATCATAAGCCTTCTCCGAATCAATAAAAACCATTGTAATCCTTTCTGTTTTTCTCAATACCTCACTATTAAATGTCTCATGCAAAGACTACATCAGTTGTTCCTCTCCCTTGTATAAAACCAAACAGCTCCTCCCCTATGGTGGTCTTTTCCCTAAGCCTTCACTCTTTAACCTTTTCTCAAATTTAAATTAATGGAATTAATTTGAAATTTAATATGATTCCTTATAGTATAATAATAAAGAATTAATGTTTACATTTCTTTTAGAAATTTGTCTTATGACCTATATTTTGGGAATAGAAGATTTATGTGAAACATATTTTAAATACAATTTCTAGTTTGAATTTTACAGAATATATATAAATATTCCACTTTTTTTAAAATCTCTTAGCCTAAATCTCATTTGTCCATGGGTGAGGAAGATGAAGAGTATAATCTATCAATCAATGTTCTGAGTTGTTTAATTATTGCTATATACTGTATATCAGAATGGTAACATAGAGGAATCATTGGATTTAGCATATAATGCACATTTTTATGTAAATATAACAGCTTTACAAATAGTAAAAAGAATATGAATTAAAAAGAGTTAAAGTAGCAGAATTACTAGTTTGTAAGATGCTTAATGTTTAAAATGATGAAGGTCTGTCCACTTTGTCTGCATACAGTAGCTATGGGTTAATGCTATGTTTCTCTAGGATAAACATCTTGCCTGAAGAAGTGGCCTGAGTTGCCTCGAAAGCATGCATATTGTAATGTTATTAGTTAGCCAATAAAAGGTGTCATTTTGCTTGACTTCTCATTACATTCATAATGGCTAACATGGTACAACACCCTAGTACTAAGGGATAAACCACAAAATTTGCCACAGTGCTGTTATGATGTGGAATTGGTTTTAAATGTTTACAGCCTTGTTCTTTAAAAATAATGGAGGTATCATGGTGCTTTGGGGGTTGTGACAAAGGTATTTAATAGTCAGATAATTTATTTTAGGACATTTTTCAAGCTTGATGTTATTTATGAAATACTAGGGGGCATCGCCTCCTGCTCACTTCGCTTGCCAACCCCCAGGTTTGGTTAACCAGATATACAATTTAAAGAGATTGCTATTTTCATGGGAATTGTTACAAATTAATTATTTTCACTTTTACTTTAAAACTTCAGTAAAAACAATATTTGGAATTAACTTTCCTTCTTGATTCTGTGCTTGGACTTACATTGTGACAACGCAACTTATATACTTGTGATAAGTGTGTTGTTCATGCCGATTATCTCTTCGGCAATAATCAGGAAAGCCAGCCTTAGTCATATCCGTTGATTGAACGAACTCTTTAAGAAATTTCTTTAAACACTTTTTTTCTTTTGAGTCCCAACATACCGAATCTTTTAAAAGTGGTCCGTGAGACATGTATTTAATGACTTTGTGCCATAATTCAGGATAGGTTTCTCTGTTTGGAATTTCAGCACAGACAAAATGATCTACATCATCAGCAGTTAATAATTTATTTTGCAAAGTAACCAATAAATGCATGTGAGGTAAACCCCATTTCTGAAATTTGATTGTGTAAATGTATGCTCTGATTTGACCGAACACCGTTTTGAGTTCTTTCAATAAAACTAAGACTTTCTGATAAAACAATCTATATAGGAAAGTCGGAATATGCAGAGCTGATGTAGCCGGAGGCATTGTTCTCAAGAATTGATGGTTTTCTGGCCACTGTGGATTTCATGTCATTCTAATAAATAAATGTGGACAACTGATAGTCTGGGATATTGCCATTGCAACATGATATAACTTTTGCAATGCTCTTGGACTACCTTGATATGATGATGGTAATATTACTGCTTTACCTATTTTGAATTTGTCTGAACTATTGATATTTGAATTTTGAACATGATCAATGAGACCTTGCATATGTTCTGTTCTAAGTTTTGCTTGATTCAATTTAATAAAGAAGAGATCATTAGCTTTGACTTTTAGATACACATTAATAATGTAATGTTGTGATAGATGTTGAGATGACAGAAGTGGGTTAAATACATTGGAACGTAGTGATAATTTTGACCCGAAATACTATGTGGGTGTTATTCGTTTTTCTGAATTTGTGTGTTTCATATTGTATGACCATCCTGTTTCACCATCATGGAAAATGAAAGGAAAGAGTAAAGGATCGGAATGTGGTGATTTATTTGACAGAAATGATGAATTGTGCTTTGCTTTTGGATATGCACGAATATCTACTTTGTCTTTGATATCTCCGTCTTTCGAAACTATTATTACTGGCAATTTGTCACATGTTGTTTTATTATAAATGCAACTGTGATCTTTCGGATTCATATAGAAATACAAGAAAATTTCTTTATCTGTGTTTTGCAGATAAATTTTGTGTAAAGTGCAATACTTTTGGATGCATGGATTTGTATCCATTATTGGCTGTATAATTTTTAATACGTCCGATCGTTTAACTCTTTTGATTGTATGTTGCATTGCTTCTCCATGATCATGAATATACACCTGACCGAATTGTGGTTTCTTTGAAATTAAATTTATTGTAGCTTTAATTGTTGTAGGACCACAGATTCTCATAGCGTATGGTTCATTATTGTGTAAATCTATGTTTTGAGCATTGAATGATGTGAACGAGAACAGATTATTGTAGACTCAGATATTTTGCCTCTAGTGTTTGTGGATTTCACTTTCACCGAACAACAAATCTTTTAATTCTTGTGGATACGCCTACTGTGGAAACACTACTTTTCCCTGATGGCAACATGAATTAGACAATCTACAGGTCTCCTACTTAAATTTTAAAGCCTTACAATATCTACATACTTCTGACATATCACCTATGTCCATATATTCGATCTCTATTCGCTGTTCCGTTATGTCACTGAGTAATAATTTCCATTTGTTAGCGCTAATGCGATCTTTACTGTCATTTTTTTGATACTTTTGAATTTTACTACTTTCATAATCTGTAACTTGCTCTGCACGTGTATCGCACCAACGTTTTTTTTGAGCCTTTCGAATTCCACTGCTTTCATAATCTCTAACCTGCTCTGCATGTGTTTCACCCCAACATTTTTGAACCTCTTTACGACATTCTACTTTGTCTTCTGCTCCTTGTCTTTTATTTCTGACCTCGCTTGGACCTGCTAGGTTTTCAGTTCTACCTGGTCTGGGCTGATTATTACTTTCCTTATTTTCAGAATTTGCACATAGATTATTATTGTTCTTTTTTGCATTTTTTTCTCTCTAACGCTTTTGGGTCTCTTTTCAATGCGCTGCTCTTTCTTCTTCTCTTAGTCATTGACGTGTCATGTAGAATATACAGTGCATCCGGAAAGTATTCATAGCACATCACTTTTTCCACATTTTGTTATGTTACAGCCTTATTCCAAAATGGATTAAATTCATTTTTTTCCTCAGAATTCTACACACAACACCCCATAATGACAATGTGAAAAAAGTGTACTTGAGGTTTTTGCAAATTTTTTAAAAATAAAAAAACTGAAAAATCACATATACATAAGTATACACAGCCTTTGCTCAATACTTTGTCGATGCACCTTGGCTGTGTGCTTAGGGTCGTTGTCCTGCTGAAAGATGAACCGTCGCCAAAGTCTGAGGTCAAGAGCGCTCTGGAGCAGGTTTTCGTCCAGGATGTCCCTGTACATTGCTGCAGTCATCTTTCCCTTTATCGTAACTAGTCTCCCAGTTCCTGCCACTGAAAAACAGCAGGGATGGTATTGGCCTGGTGATGAGCGGTGCCTGGTTTCCTCTAAACGTGACGCCTGGAATTCACACCAAAGAGTTAAATCTTTGTCTCATTAGACCAGAGAATTTTGTTTCTCATGGTCTGAGAGTCCTTCAGGTGCCTTTTGGCAAACTCCAGGTGGGCTGCCTTGTGCCTTTTACTAAGGAGTGGCTTCCGTCTGGCCACTCTACCATACAGGCCTGATTGGTGGATTGCTGCTGAGATGGTTGTCCTTCTGGAAGGTTCTCCTCTCTCCACAGAGGACCTCTGGAGCTCTGACAGAGTGACCATCGGGTTCTTGGTCACCTCCCTGACTAAGGCTCTTCTCCCCCGATCACTCAGTTTAGATGGCCGGCCAGCTCTAGGAAGAGTCCTGGTGGTTTTGAACTTCTTCCACTTATGGATAATGGAGGCCACTATGCTCATTGGGATCTTCAAAGCAGCAGAAATTTTTCTGTAACCTACCCCAGATTTGTGCCTCGAGACAATCCTGTCTCAGAGGTCTACAGACAATTCCTTTTACTTCATGCATGGTTTGTGCTCTGACATGAACTGTCAACTGTGGGACCTTATATAGACAGGTGTGTGCCTTTCCAAATCATGTCCAATCAACTGAATTTACCACCGGTGGACTCCAATTAAGCTGCAGAAACATCTCAAGGATGATCAGGGGAAACAGGATGCACCTAAGCTCAATTTTGAGCTTCATGGCAAAGGTTGTGAATACTTATGTACATGTGCTTTCTCAATTTTTTTATTTTTAATAAATTTGTAAAAACCTCAAGTAAACTTCTTTCACGTTGTCATTATGGGGTGTTGTGTGTAGAATTCTGAGGAAAAAAATGAATTTAATTCATTTTGGAATAAGGCTGTAACATAACAAAATGTGAAAAATGTGATGCGCTGTGAATACTTTCCGGATGCATTGTATAAAATTATTGTCCTGATAAAATTTATAAGAGCTGAGAGCACAGGAAGTGTGTCTGACAAAAGCATTCACACGACTGAGTAGTTAGATGACCGTTGTCTTGTTTGAAAATGGTTGTAAGTAGGGCGTGACTTGAAGGAATCTAATGGCAAAAGTCACCATCTCGCGGGACTTGCTTCCAAAGGTTCTAAGTATGACGCGACTTGAAAGAATCTCATGTTAAAAGTTCCTGTCTCGCAGGACTTCATTCCAAAAAGTCTCTTCAAAAGTCACGTCTCGTCCCAAGATTTTTTTATTATAATAGAGAGACATCTTCCCATGCCACCATTTTGTTTTTATTATGGGCATCATTATTTTTTGCTGTTTGTGAGGCAGAATTGCCAGACATTTGCTGTGGAGGATGACTACAAGTGTGGGATATGTGACATCATAATAACAATAGTATAAAGGTCAGAACCCTGACTATGATTTACGTCTATCGATATGGACCTGTTCCTTCGTCCTCATTGCTTTTTAACTGTGCCTCTACATTTTTGATATTTGACTTTGATTTTACATGGGTGGTATTGTACAAAATGTAGTACATTTTTTTAAGGCAAATTCTTAGAAATTTCTTAGAGCTCATTTGGCACATAGATATTTATCATCTACGTCCTTTATTATATGCTTCATTACATCAACATTAGTAAATTATAAATAGAGGATTTCAGATTTTTACCAGTATCACTCAAAAATTACAACTCTGTTCACACATAAGCAGTGGCAAGTTTTTCTTGGGAATCATATAATGCCTTGAATGCAGACACTATGGGAACACTTTGATTAATGACAACAGAAACAGCTTTGAGAAATTGAGTAGTATCCACAGCTTACAGCTTTGGACACAGAGGGTTGAGAGCTTGTGTACCAAGCAGCAGCATGTGTTATTTTGACTTTATATTGACATTTTCAACTCTGGATTGTCACATAAGGAGGATGTCATTTTTGTCCATTGTGTGACAGCATGTGCACATGCAAGAAGAACTGTGATGGGGCGGTGCAAGACCTGGCAGTGATGTTATTGCTAGTGTTTTGGAAATCTCTAACATACAAGGGCAGCAGAAATTAGCCTTTCTCTAAGCACAAAATATTTCCAAGGGTTTTGCTTCTAATTCTCTGGTTTTTAACATTTCTGTGTTTATATGGAATTATGCTTATTAACTTCTTTGAGTCTCTAATTAGCTTGAGTAAGCCATTCACATGTTTATATTTTTCATGTATTATACATGTATAATATTGAAAGCAATGTACTATACATCTATGTAATTAAGATCTACCTGCTTGTTGCATGTATAATATTACAAACCTTGGATGTCTTTCTCTGATAAAATTGTTTCAGTCATCTCACTGCATATCATTTCTGTACATTCCAACAAATACATTTCCTACAGCTTATTACACTTTGTTTTGTTAGTTATGCATAGTGGAAATCATAAAAACAAAAGAGAAAAACCTTCAAATATTGTCAGTCGTCAAGATTTTTAAAACGGTTTTTTGTACATCATCAGGTGTAGCATCAATTATTGAATTGCAGTTATTCTTTTTAGTGTTGGATGAAGAATATTAAACAAAAGTAAATGAAGTACAGTTAAAAGCATTAGACAAAACAAAGCCAATAAGTGTTTTCAGTGATGAAGACATCCTCACCAGTTACCAAGGACTATATGTCTTTCAGAACAGGAAATTAACTTGATGGCTAATGATCTTCCCACTGCATATTTTAGATTCACTTCTAATTGCCCACAAAGCTACAAATGCTGTTATGAAATAGTTTAATTAATGGACAAAATAAATTATGTGCATTTATATTATATTTAATTACTGAGGAAATTAACTAAGGTACTGAAGATGAAACCATTGAGATTATGTTGAGGATGGGAAATTATGCTTTGCATGCTGCCTTGCTCTTTATAATTGTTACTCTATAGCCTTCATTAGATGAAAAAAATAAAAGCTGGATTTTCCTGGAATGAACTGTAGTTTGCCAGAAGCAGTAATATTATGGTCATGTTTGACTGACTTTTGTTTGGATGGAAAATAAACATGACATTTAGTATGCTTAAGTGTTAGACTAAAACAATTTAAGAACCAAAGTAATTGGTCATCTAGTAAAGTTGTGAAAACAGTAATAAAACTGTAATATTTCCATTGTTATGTAGCACTGGCCATAGAAAGACAAACACAGATAAACAATGTAGGCATTGATTTTTTTCTACTATGAAAAAATGACCTTAGCTGTGGAATGAATATCCCATATTTCATTTCATGATAGCTCAAACTAAAGCTAAAAATATGATTAAGTTCAGTGAACCTGTTAAAAATATTCTTTTACATTTTTACATATATATTTTTAGTGACTGCATTTGAAACTGTATAAAACTGATTTTTTATGCCTTGTGAAGCTTGTGTTATTTTTTTATACTTTGACTTGCAGCTCTTTGATTCTCAGCCATTTATTTCTGTTTCATCTGTAATCACACTCAAAAAAGAAAACATTTTTTAATATAATTAACCCATAATTAATAATAATAATAATTTCTACATTTGTATCAAAGCTTACACATGAAGTGCATTCTTTACAGGGTATTCAAAATGTTACCATTTATTTTTCTTTAGTTTATAAAAATTCCTGATTTTTGTATGTATTGTAGTATTGTAGTATTACAGAAATGTCATGCATTATACAATCCACCAATCTAATTGCCCACATATTCAGTGTATTTTCCCATTGTAATCCTCATAATCTTAATTAGAGGTTGACCCAATGCATTATTACCAGGCAAGATAACATAAAGATTACCATAGCATATGTTAAAACAAAAAATATATACTTTTTTTTTTATAATACTTAATTACGAACACAAATGATATGCAACAAAGTACGCAATTTATTAAGCATTGAAGTAAGAGAGGAAATTAAAAATTCCAGTGTAACAAAAATTTTGGAATCCATGCAGCATCTGTAAAATTGAGAAAGTAGGGGTTGGTAACCCACAGAAATCAAATAATTGGATGTTAAACATTTTTCTCAAAATTTTGACAGCTACTGCTTCTAATGTATGCAATATCTTTTTTCAGTGTTGGTTGAAACTTTCTGCACATTTGTCATGACAGTTTTGTTATACAGATATTAGTAAAACCTGGGCAGAGTCATGGGGAAGCTGCAGTCTGTCCCAGCAATTATTGGGCACAAACAGGAGCAATACCCGGACAGATTGCCAGTCCATCACAGGGTTAGCACAAACTAGGGCCAGTTTAACAGCGTCAGTTTACCTGACCTCCAAGTCTTTGTACTTTGGGAGAAAACCGGAGGACCCAAGGGAAACCCACACGGATATGAGGAGAACATCCAGCTCCACACAGGGGGAACATGGAATGTGCACCATGGCCTCCTTGTTGAAGGCAACAGTACTACCACTGTACCACCATGACAGCCTCTTTCTGATATCTGGTACTATAATTCAGAATCACTAGTATTAGCTGATCGTCTCATGACATTCTAGTGGCTCTACAACTTCTGTTGTTGTGTATGCCATGAATTATTTGATGACAATAATGTTTATTGAAACAGCAATGAATCAACAGAGCCACAAAGAGTTATAAAGATCAGTTTTGAGAGTGGTCACACAAACACATGTCTGACACTATCACCAGTATAAACCAAAACTTATTTGCTGAACAAACACTGACTGAAGCCTAAATATTTTATATGTATTTGGTGAGGAATATATTATTTTTTCCTTATGTACAACATTGGTTGAACTCTGTTTAATGGTTTAATGCATAATTTGACATTAAACAGATTACTGCCATTTTTTGGCCCATGTTTGTAGCATCTTGCAGTGTCATAAGGACAGGCTCCACAAAATTCCAAAAACTGTGATGTCACTGGTAGAAATGGTTAAAGAGTATAAACAAAAACAAATACTCACAAGATACTACATCATTTGCTGTATTCTGACAGTCTGTTCACACAGATTGCCTTCCATTGGTAGGTACATGGAGAATGATGATACTCTTAACTCATTTTAATTCACATTTTCCTATTTACATGCTAATCATATCAGCTCTTGAGCAATTTGTCTGTATTCCTCAAGTGCTTTCTATTACCTGGACTTGACTCACAACAGTTACTATCAATGAAGACTTTTGCTTATCCTTCTTTTGCCGACGTGGGGTTTCACTATTTACTCCAGTATTCCTTCTTTCTCAGTATGCATTGCAAAGGATTGGTGCTCTATTTACGGATGGTTCCGGCCTCATGCCCAATGCTGACAGGACAGAACCAGATCCCTGCTGATCTCTGAAATTAAATCCCATTAGCTCAGTAAATGAATGGATGCATGTATAGGTGCAATAGAAAGTCATTGACCCAAGTCATGGAATTAATAGCTAAGACTCTGATGCCATCCAAATACAGTATCAAATAGAAAGGGTGCTTCATGTGGTGTGTGCTCACACTATATTTCTAGAGTCTGACATTAGTTTAAATAACTGCAAAACATGCTGCTATTAAAAATTCTTATTAGGCAGCAAAATCTATGGCAGATTATAATCCATGAATGTACAGTTACAAAGTCTAACCATCAACTGCTGTAATTTATTGCAAAATGAATTGCATCAAACTAAATATAGCTAAGTATACAAGGCTGAGCGGCATACTTCAATGGGTTCTGAATTTTTTTTACACATTAACTTCACATGGGACAATTGTGTCACGTCTCAATATATGAGAGGCACTAGTCTTTGCAGTTTGAACAGCTATGAAATTGTACATTCATAGGGGACCACTGGACATTGCTGAAACATTATTCAAGACTAATCAAGTGACTTTTGCTATTGATCAAGATTAAGAATTGTATATAATATATATACATAGACATTTATATAACATACTAGCAAAATACCAGCGCTTCGCAGCGGAGAAGTAGTGTGTTAAAGAAGTTATGAAAAAGAAAAGGAAAAAAAATAACATAACATGATTGTCAATGTAATTGTTTTGTCAATGTTATAAGTGTTGCTGTCATATATATATATATATATATATATACACACACACACATATAAACATATATATACATATACATATTGTCACGCTTGGGTCACAGATTTGCACAGAGACACAGGTGGTTGTAGAAAACAGGAATTTTATTCAAACACTGCAAACAAACATTTGTTTCTTTTTTCAAAAGCTTAAACGTGCTCCATGACAAGTCAGAGATGACAGTTCCGCTAGGAGCAGAGAATGTCAGAGAGAGAGAAAGAGAGATAAAAGCAAACAATCAATTCCAAAAACTGACAGGCGCTGCACAAGGCTTTTAAGTCGGCAGAGTACCGCGCGAGGTTTGTATTACGCGTTATAGCGCAAGGATAAGGAGCAATGTGAGGGTAGTCTGTGTTTCAGTGGTTGTGGTTTTCCCAGGGGCGTCTATCTTCTTGGGGTGCGATCAGCCCTCCAGCTCACAATATATACATATATATACATATCCACATATACACATATCTACATATACACATCTACATATATACATATATATATATACACATAACATATATATACACACACACATACATACACACATATACATATATCCATGTACACATACATACATACATACACATACATATATATATACACACATACATACATACACATATATATATATATATATATATATATATATATATATACAGAGACACATATATATACATATATATTCACATATCTACATATATATACACATATATATCTACATATCTACATATATACACATATATCTACATATATACAGTATATACATACATATATTCAGTATATATATATATATGTGTGTGGAGTGGCAGAAAAGTAATGAGACTGATTTTTTATTTACCAAAGTTTTTATTTTTTTCAAACATCAATGTTATCCCCTTCAAAGTAGTTCCCTTGGGCAGCTAAACAACAATGGAGACGTTGTTCCCACTGTTGGTAGCAGCGCTGGAAGTCTTCAACCGGTATGGTCTTCAGCATGTCCATTACACTCTTTTGGATGTTTTCTAAAGTCCCGAAATGACGTCCTTTGAGGACATTTTTCAGTTTACGAAAAAGGAAAAAGTCACACGGACTGAGGTCAGGTAAATAAGGGGGCTGGGGAACCACAGGAATGCGTTTTTTCGATTGTCCTTGTGCTCAATTGTGAGGTTTTTCTGCACCATTTTGACACAGACCTTTCGCATGTGAAAATGTTCAGTCATAATTTGATGAACGATAAATCTGTTCAAATTTAATTGTTCACTCAACATTCTTAATGTTTAACGACGGTCTGATCTCACAAGAGTGTTCATACGTTCGATGTTTTCATTGGTTTTCGAAGTTGAAGGCCTCCCTGAAAAACTTGAGCTCGGGATAAAGAATGTTCCCCATAGGCCTGTTTTACCTTTTCAAACGTCACACTTGCCGATTCTCCAAGCTTAACACAAAATTTAATGGCACAACATTGCTCCAAATTCCGCTGTTCCATTTTGCGTGACGCACAACCAAAAACACAACTTCGCTAATAGCAGTCACAAAAATCACATAGTTAACGGAAGGAGTTGAAACTCACACTGAGCTATGGGAGGGTACTGATACACGTGCTCTATCAAGGACAACAGCGCAGCGTTGCCAGATCGCTTGCAGTGTTGCCAGTCTCATTACTTCTCGTACATATCTAAATATATACTCAGCAAAAAAAGAAACGTCCCTTTTTCAGGACTGTGTATTTCAACAATAATGTTTTAAAAATCCAAATAACTTTACAGATCTTTATTGTAAATTGTTTAAACAATGTTTTCCATGCATGTTTAATTAACCATAATCAATTAATTAACATGCACCTGTGGAATGGTCGTTAAGACCTTAACAGCTTACAGAAAGTAGGCATTTAAGGTCACAGTTCTAAAAACGCAGGACACTAAAGAGACTTGTCTACCGACTGTGAAAAACACCCAAAGAGAGATGCCCAGGGTCCCTGCTCATCTGCGTGAACGTGCATTAGGCATGCTGCAGGGAGGCATGAGGACTGCTGATGTGGCTAGGGCAATAAATTGCCATGTCCACACTGTGAGACGCCTAAGACAGCGCTACAGGGAGACAGGAAGGACAGCTGATCATCCTCGCAGTGGAAGACCACGTGTAACAATACCTGCACAGGATCGGTACATCCGAATATCACACCTGCGTGACAGGTACAGGATGGCCACAACAACTGCCCGAGTCACACCAGGAACACACAATCCCTCCATCAGTGCTCAGACTGTCCGCAATAGGCTGAGAGAGGCTGGACTGAGGGCTTGCAGGCCTGTTGTAAGGCAGGTCCTTACCAGACATCACCAGCAACAACGCCGCCTATGGGCACAAACCCACCTTCGCTGGACCAGACAGGAGTGGCAAAAAGTGCGTGAATTTCTGCATGACAGCAATGTCAGTGTTCTGCCATGGCCAGCGAAGAGCCCAGATCTCAATCCCATTGAGCACATCTGGGACCTGTTGGATCGCAGGGTGAGGGCTAGGGCCATTCCCCCCAGAAATGTCCAGGAACTTGCAGGTGCATTGGTAGAAGAGTGGAGTAACATCTCACAGCAAGAACTGACAAATCTGGTCCAGTCCATGAGGAGGAGATGCACTGCAGTACTTCAAGCAGCTGGTGGCCACACCAGATACTGACTGGTACTTTTGATTTTGAGCCTCCCTTCATTCAGGGACACATTGTGAAACATTTTTAGTTTATGTCTTATGGTGTTGACTCTTTTGGTGTTCATACAAATATTTACACATTAAGTCTACTGAAAGTAAAAACAGTTGAAAGTCAGAGGACGTTTCTTTCTTTGCTGAGTATATATATACTGTATATAGCAAAATCCCCGCGATTCGCAGCGACGAAGTACTGCTTTTAAATTTTTATTAAGAAAAGAAAACCTTTTTAAACTGAGGGACAATATACCAATAACTATTTGTTAAGGATCTCTTTGTATACCACGTTGTCAGTTCAGCACTCCAGTTGTAATATGACAAAGCTGTGCGAGCTTACTCTTGAGAATGCAACGTATAGTTGTCCAGGAGAAAAGCAATCTTGCCTCAAATCAATGGCAACCTTTTGTAGGGTCTGTCCCTGAGACTTATTAATTGTCATCGCGAAGCAGAGCCTTACTGGGAATTGGAGGCATTTGAATTGAAATGGGAGATCAGAGGGTATAACGGTGATGCGAGGAATACATTCAGAGTGTGGTGCTATGCTGTTTTTTTGTGAAGCTGCCTTTACACAGCTTTTCAGCTGTTTTATAAACAAACGCCATATAAGGCCGTCCTTTCTCCTTGCTTCACGATTCTGTACTGTTTTATTGTTCGTTTATTACGATTGTTATAGTTATTGTGTAGCTATTTGAGACGTACTTTACTGTTCAGGTACCCATTTCTTTTATTTAATCCGCGGCTTCTGCTCTACTTTTTGTTCGTTTATTACGATTATAGTTATTTATTGATTCCCCTCTTTAGCTGACTGCCTGCTCATATAAGGCGCTCCGCTGCTCTTTTGTGAAGCAGCCTTTACACAGTTTCTCCGCTGTTTTATAAACGAACGATATATAAGGCCATCCGTTTTCCTTGCCTCGGCAAGGAAGCAGCCTTTTTATTTAATCCACGGGTTCTCCGCTGTTTTATTGTTCGTTTATTACGATTGTTATAGTTCTGTTTGTATAGCACGTTGTCAGTTCAGCACTCCGGTTGTAATATGACCAAGCTGTGTGAGCTTACTCTTGAGAATGCAACATATAGTTGTCCAGGAGAAAAGCAATCTTGCCTCAAATCAATGGCAACCTTTTGTAGGGTCTGTCCCTGAGACGTATTACTTGTCATCGCGAAGCAGAGCTTTACTGGAAATTGGAGGCATTTTAATTGAAATGGGAGATTAGAGGGTATAAGGGGATGCGAGGAATACATTCAGAGTGTGAAGAAACTCTAGAGACAGCGTGTGTATTAACTTGTGGATTTTTCTGTGAGTATTTGGTGGCAGCGTGACGAAGTTGCTTCCACAAGACCGCATTAGCTGTGGAGCTCAGCTCGGAGCATATTCTTTTCCTACCTTGTCAATTGTATAATGCGTTTTATGAACAGGTTTGATTCATGGAAGTGATCACTCGTACTGCGTTCAGTCAGTTCACGTGAGCTGCTCTCTTGTGTGATGTTGCGATGTCCACGGCTTTATTTAATGTTAGCTAAGTCCTGGCACTTAAAAGTTTCTCGCTAGAGCAATTTTAACTCCATTACAAAGTGATCCAAAGTCTCGTTTATACCTTGTGTCTTCTCATTACACTTGTATCTCGCGAATATGGTATCCGTCGTAGGCATGACAAACGGCAGCGGGAGCGTGTCTATAAATTAAATTTAAACTTACGGTTTACACCGTGCTTTGTTTCCGCAGTAGCTGCACATATGAATATGCTTGCATGCGTTTTTTCTTCAGCGCTCTTTGGAGCTCTTCCTTGTTTTTTATGTACTGCGTTCACAGTCAATTCACGTGATTACATGGGAGGCGTGATGATGCGACACGCAACTCCGCCTCCCACGGCCATCGAGCTGCAGTCTATTATAGTATATGGATAAAAATAGGTTCCAGTTATGACCATTACGCGTAGAATTTCGAAATGAAAACTGCCCAACTTTTGTAAGTAAGCTGTAAGGAATGAGCCTGCCAAATTTCAGCCTTCTACCTACATGGGAAGTTGGAGAATTAGTGATGAGTGAGTGAGTCAGTCAGTCAGTCAGTGAGGGCTTTGCCTTTTATTAGTATAGATACATGGAATGCAATGTAATTTAATGTAAATACATGTAAATAAATGTGTGTATGCTGTAAATCTTTATATCTGCACTCAATTCATAATTTTGCATGTCTTTTATTGTCACTATTGTAAAGAAACATGCAAGCAAGAATTTCATTATACTATGCACACAAAGTACTATGTACATATAATAATGAACTTAAATTTAAAACCACAATACTCAGAACAAAATTGAAAAAGGGCAACAGCCTTAAACAAACAAAGAAAAACAACAAACATAAAGGAATATTATATGCAAAAACACAGCCATAGATGGAAATGGCGCTAAATTTTTTTTTTGACAAAAGCAACATGGCATATGGACAAAAGCGGAAATGTGCATAGGCACAAAAAATCCAGATGCATAAATCTGTGCATACACCAACTTCCACGTTCTTCCACTACATAAATCCTGGTCAGCATGAAAAGTAACACATGTGCACGCGACTGCTGTCACTCCCCAACTCCTCCCAGAATTACGCCTCTTTGAATATGCAAATCAATATAAATAGTCCTTAAGCTCAGCCTTCTGTGAAAAGACAATGGCAAAAGCACTGGGGAAAATAGAAGAATTTCAGCGAATACCAAGTGGAGGCAAGAAAAAAAACATACTATTTTTTGGTTTAAACAATGGTATAAACAACAAAAGGAAGCTGATCGAGTGACACAGAGTGTCGGAGAAACTAGGAAGCTCTAGTTCACAAAATTGCACAGTGCCTGAAATAAAAAAGTAGTTGTCAGATATCAAAGTTACCGTGAAAAGGCGAGTTGTAGCCACCGTCTGAGTGTCATATGAAAGCTTATTAGGGTACAGAGAAAAGCAAAAAAAATAGGGACACAGTGGGGAAAAAAGCTTGAAATGTCAACTTTAATCTTAAAATTTCCATTTTAATCACATAGTTTATTTTGTCATTAAAGTAGAACATCATAAACTTAATCTTAAAATTGTTTAATTTACTAGTTTCTCAAATACCATCGTAACTAAAGTAGCACATTAAATGCTTTGTTTTTTTGCTGCGCCATGCGCGACCTTCGATGAAATAATTTATTGCAGCAGTACTGTGTCTTTCAAACATACTAACCAATTCCTGTCCTTCCTTTTCTTTCTCCAAGTAACCAATTGTCACACAATCAGCTCTGTAATAGATGTTAAGCCATCTGTAAGCTTAGAACGCTGATTCTTCAAAAATTTTAAGGAACAGTGAAATATCTTCGTAGTACATGTTTAATTATTCTATCCACCTATCCTTCCAGTGTCGTGCCAGGCCCAGCAAGAATACAGCACGAGACAGGAACAATCCATGAATGGGGCGCCAGCTCCTTGTTAGCGCTGCGACACCGTGTCCTCACATGTTTAATTATTAACAATATAAATTATTTAAATGATGTTAACATTTTATTTGTATAATGTAATAAACATATTTTGCTGCATTTCATCTTAAAAATTATATCATCATCATATGTAAATATGCGCTTTATAAAGTGGCTCAGGATGTGCAATATTATAACTGTATCGCAAGTTTACAGTGAGGTAATTGTACTTATAAGTACGAACAGTTCTGTACAAACAGGAGCACTTGATGAACTGATTGATTGCATTTATAGTTCTTGGGATAACACTGTTTCTGAACCGCGAGGTCCGTACAGGAAAGGCTCTGAAGTGTTTGCCATATGGAAGCAGTTCAAATAGACAGCATGGCTGAAGCAGCGTGTGCTTGATGCTGTATACCAAAAATTCTCTTTCCGATCAGCTGCTGTAGAGGTGTGATTCCACACTCAGATACAGTGATATAAATACTCTGAGTGGTGCAGTGAGAGTAATATGGAAAAAGATGATCCACTGTGGCAACCCCTAATGGGAGCAGCTGAAAGAAGAAGAAGAAGAAGGTGCAGTGACAGTAACAACGCTAAAGCAGCTATTGTATTTGGAATAGTTTGGCCATTCTGTGGACCATTATATTGTTACAGGTTAATTACAATCAGATGCCTTAAACTAATAAACAATATGTGGTTAATTTCAGTGTATTTGATAAAGCCATGTCAGGGATGTGGATCTGAAAAAGAAAGGGAAACCACACAGAAAAAGTAGCAGTGCTTTGACATTGGGTGCGTACGCCAAGGATTTAGCTGGCATGAAAATGTGAGTGGCTTTACGCCAAGTTTAGTTTTTATACATCGCGATGTGAGCGTGGAAACGGGCATACACAACATTTTTGTGTGTATGCACCGTTTATACATGAGGCCCCAGGTCTCCTTTAAGGATGTTTCAAGCCCATATAACCATGCCCTGTGATGTCTAAATGCAGTGGCCATTTTGGATCTTTAAAAGCAATAGAAGATCAACATCATACAAAAAAAAGAAAAAAAAAATAGCAAACTGAGCATAACAAATCCTCAAATAGCTATCAGTGGGGATACCATGACAAAATAAGAAGTTTTGTAAACAAGACAGATGATTCTGTCCATCAAAATTGTTTGGCTCGTTGTTCCAATATTTAGTCTATATACTTTTGAATGTTGTCAAGGTTTAAATCTTACTACAAGACTTGATAGTAAGTTCCAAATTCCCATAACCCTTTAACTGAAGAAGGTCTTCCTGACTTCTGTCTTATATACAGCTGCTCTTAGATTCCACCAGTGGTTTGTGTATGTGTTTTACTGTACATTTGAATTGGACACCTCTGAGAAGATTAATGACCAGGGTTAGGAGTTATTTCTGCTCAGGACAAAACAGGTTTACAAACCTTAGCCATTCAAACTAAAATATGTTGCATGTTTACCTTGTTTCATCTTTGTACAGATTCTAGAGCTCCTGTGTCATTTTTGTACCCTTGTGGCCAGAACGTTACACAATACTCCAGATGTGGTCACAATAGTTCAGTATAAAATTTCAGCATAAAGTACTGTGATTTTTGTTCAATAGTTTTTACAATATAGCCCTGAAATTGTAAAAGCCTTTCTTCTTTACACTGCCTAGACGATTAGATTCTTGAGTCAATCTAAACTGCTAAATCCTGTCTAGAGGTTGCTTCCTGTAGGAGAGTGTCAATCACTTTGCACTTTCTCTACTTTACACTACAGTGTTTGCCCATTTTTGATGATTGTCTAGGCCATATATAATTGTTTTTGTTGCTTCCTCATATTTGATGTCCTTTCAATTATTGTATTATCTGCACATAATAAGGAGTAATAGTGCAAGCAGAGATTCCTGATAAATGCCTGCCCCTCCCCTAGGTGTGCCATTGTGCTCTTATCTGCTCTGTCTCCAGCCATTTAACTATCTTGAAAAACAGTTTTGTAAACTACCTCTGATATCAACGGTTTCTAGTTTCAAAATTAATGTTCAGTGAGGTAGAGTTATCAGTTATCAGTGGCTTTTTCAAAAGCGAGGTAAATTATGTCTGATGGTTTGCCTTTGTCCACTACTTCAGTTACATGATCAACAAAGTCTAATTGTTTGGCTTTGGCATACTATTCCTTTCTTGCTTGCTGTTATACAATGGTCTTTAAGTTTATTTTTTCTGTAACTTCCATCAGTTTTCATGGTATAAAATTAGGTTTTAGTGGTCTATAATTACAGAATGAATCTGCTTTGTCTCTCTTTTCGTGGCTTGGAATCATCTTTGTAACTTATCAGTCATCAGCTGCTCCTCCAGCTGTAAGTGATTGTAGAATATGCCCAGTAATGATTTATAAATAATGTCTTTCATTTCTTTCTACATTATTGCTGACTAGCCCAAGGTTTTATTAGTCTTAAGTACAGATTGCAAGCCTTAAACATATAAATTCTGAACAGGTTTGTTTTTTTAGCATATGCATAAAGTATTTCCTGCATTGCTTATTATATACAGTATATATATGTAGATGAAGTATTTATTGGGACCATTCAACATTTGATGCTTAGATTCAATGATTTATCATTGTGCATCCATGAAGTATCTTAAATTTTCTTTTTAAATTATCATTTTGTTATAGAATGCTACTGGAAACATTTGCTTGTCATTTATTTACCTCAAATAACATTTTTTTTTGTCAGTTTCTCTCTCAACTTATTGAATGATTTTCGGATTACTTTCTGCGGTTTCTAGCTTTCTTCTGAAACCTAGAGAAGTAATCCTTTTAATTCTACAGTATGTCTTTAATAATGTCTTTATTCATCCATTTATGTCATTTCTTTGGTGATTTACTTGTTGTTTTCTGTTACTGGAATACAGTATATTTATTTTGTGCCTAAATTAAAATGCCCATGAAGTGACACTATCTATTATTTACATTGGCAAAGGTTTTTTTTTCCCCATTAAGTGTTTTTCTAAATGTCTATGATGTTTGCTGTAGACATTGTGATCTGTAACAAGAGTAGGAAGCAGGTTGAGAAGACCCTGGAGAGGTGGAGATATGCTCTAGAGAGGAGAGGAATGAAGGTCAGTAGAAACAAGACAGAATACATGTGTGTAAATGAGAGGGAGGTCAATGGAATGGTGAGGATGCAGGGAGTAGAGTTGGCAAAGGTGGATAACTTTAAATACTTGGGATCAACAGTACAAAGTAATGGGGATTGTGGAAGAGAGGTGAAAATGAGAGTGCAGGCAGGGTAAAATGGGTGGAGAAGAGTGTCAGGAGTAATTTGTGACAGAAGGTTATCAGCAAGAGTAAAAGGGAAAGTCTACAGGATGGTAGTGAGAGCAGCTATGTTATATGGGTTGGAGACGGTGGCACTGAATAGAAAGCAGGAGACAGAGCTGGAGGTAACAGAGTTAAAGATGCTAAGATTTGCATTGGGTGTGATGAGGATGGACAGGATTAGAAATGAGTACATTAAGGGATCAGCTGAAGTTGGACGGTTGGGAGACAAAGTCAGAGAGGCGAGATTGCATTGGTTTGGACATGTGCAAAGGAAAGATTCTGAGTATGTTGGGAGAAGGATGGTAAGGATAGAGCTGCGAAGCAAGAGGAAAAGAGGAAGGCCTAAGAGAAGGTTTATCGATGTAGGTGATGGGTGTAACAGAGCAAGAAGCAGAGGACAGGAAAATATGGAAATAGATGATCCGCTGTGGCAATCCCTAATGGGAGAAGCTGAAAGAAGAAGAAGAAGAAGAAGAAGTGTTTTCTAAGTGTTTTACTCATCCCCAAAAATTTAGTTTTGTGCAGATTATAAGTTTTTGTCCTGGTGTGTATTTGTGCATTTACGGTGAAAATTTCAAATTGAAACAGATTATACTTGTTATTTCCCAACTTTATGCTTAGAAAAAACAAAGTCTAGTCAAGTTTACATCATGTTAAGTATGAGACAAACTGCATGAGGAAACAGTCATTTGAAATGAGCATTATTTCAGTTTCCTTTTCCTCTTTTCCAAGTGGGGATTCATAATAATTGTTTAGAAAAATGAAATCAAAAATAACCATATCTTTCTTTGTTGTATATATGACATCCTTGATTAAATGATATTCTGTCATTTGACATGTCAGAATTTGGTGGCCTGTAGCAAACTACAATCATAAAATCTGTAGCCTTATTTCTTACTAACTTACCCATGGTGATTCTAACATTTTATTGATTTTGGTAATCTTTTCAGCCTGAATATTATTTTTGATATTTAATACTATGCCACCTTTTTCCAAAATTATATTCAGCCCTGAAGAATGTATAGCAAGAAATATTACTCCATTACTTTCGCTTAGCTTAGTCAATATCTAATATTGTTGCCTCTTGTTCATGCATTTTTTTCTAATGCTTCACAAATTAAGGAGAGATGAATTTAAAAGAGAAATTTCATGGTCCTGATTTCTGAGTATGTTTTTTTTTAATTTTCCTGGTAGGTTAAAAATGTGTACATTTTGTCCCAACCAACTCCCTTTCTGACAACTAAGCTGCCAGTAGCTATCTTAATGAAGCTTCAGTGATTTACAGCAGTAACTGTTCACTCTCTGTATGTTCTGACCATTTCTTGTATCATCCACAGGCTTGGGAAGTCAAGTAGGGTGGCAAGATAGAAGTAATTCTTCATGAAAAGAACATTTAAGTTAGGTGATCTGTCTTCCTTTTTTTTTTTGTTTGGCATTAATAGGTTAACATACAAAAACACTGACGAAGTATACTACTAGGACTGTAGTACAAATAATTCTGTAAAGAACTTGAATATTCTGATAATACCATGGCAGTGATAAAACTAAGCTTTGTATTAAATGAGAATAAAAACTTTTTATAATGATGAACAATCATAATCATTTTTTTTTACATCTAAATAGTGTTTTTCTCACTACTCAAAATGCTTTTTTCATAGTGAATGGGGAGCCACTTCAACCACCACCATTATGCAGCTTTGACCTGGATGATATGACAGCAGCCATTTTGTGCCAGTACGGTAACCACACATTAGCTATTAGGTGGTGAAGTGGTAAGGGGGGCAGAATAACTAGGCCATGGAGGGCAATTTAGCCAGGACATCAGGATACACTCTGTTCTTTACAAAGGATGCCCAAAGATCTTTTACGACCACAGAGAGTCATGACCTCAATTTTACGTCTCATCCTGACACCATATTGACAGCACAGTGTTCCAGTCAATGCACTGGGGCACTGGGAATTGCATTCGGAAATCAGGGCTTGTGCCCCCTGCAGGCCCCACCAACACCTCTTCCAGCATCAAACCAAGTTTTTCCCAGATGGTATCCCATCCAAGTACTGGCCAGGCCCAAACATGCTTAGCTTTAGGTGGATGATATCTTCTGAAGTGCATATGGTATTAGTTAGTAAAATAATTATAAAAGAGCCATTTAGTAGCTAAGCACACTTATTTACTTCCAGTGGAATGTAACACTCCAATTAAACAAACAATATTCATGAGAAGCATTCACCAAAATGAACTCCCATTTACAGTGCTACTTTTATAGATAGATAAATAGATAGAATTCTTTATTGTCATTATGCATACACATAACAAAATTTTTGTTGGTAGTACTTGGCTTCATGGCAGAATACTTAAATACAAAATACACTATTAATAATAAAACTAGCAAAATACCCGCGCTTCGCAGCGGCGAAGTACTGCATTAAAATTTTTATTAAGAAGAAAATGTAACCTTTTTAAACTGAGGGAAAATATGCCAATAATTATTTGTTAAGGATCTCTTTGTATACCATGTTGTCAGTTCGGCCCTCCGGTTGTAACATGACCAAGCTGTGCGCTGAGCTTACTCTTGAGCATGCAACTTACAGTTGGCCATGTGAACAGTAATCTTGTCTCAAATCTCACAGCTTGGATTGCTGCTGTCATAATCAGTTTGAGGTTCATGGTTTGTTTCAATTACGACAGTATTTGCAGGACTTGTGTTGAAGTGACATTCGGCATCTGTCAAGCGTTGTAAGCTTACAACCGGTTTCATCGATAACTTCACATCCAGCTTTTGAGAGTTAACACATTCATAAACATCAAAGTGTCCACTACTGAAATCGTCACCTGTGAATGTAAGATGTTTAAGAGGCATTGGCGGTTGTCGAAAGGTGTAAAATATTTGGCCATTTCGGTACACTTGAAAGCACCAACCGAACAATTCAGCTGCAGCCATCAACTCACATTCAGAACCATAGGTGAAGGGCTTAAGCATTTCACTCTTCTAGTGCTCCTGTGTAGTATAATTATCTCCTGTACTGTCATCAGTCCACACCTTGAACCGGCCGTGCAATATGTAACACAGAGAATGGAAAAGGTAGGTGCCATTTCCGGGCATGGAAACCACTCGGTAAGTGACAGTTCTTTGATCGATGGTGATTACCTCGATAGACATGGTAATGGGGGTTGGAATGATGAAGGAAATGGGTACCTGAGTAATGTAAAGTAAGTGTAAAATACCTATACAATAACTATAATTGTAATAAACAAACAATAAAACAGCAGAGAAGCCGTGGATTAAACAAAAAGGCTGTAGTTATCAGCAGGGAGACATAAATCCCGTGGCGAAGCAAGGAAGGGAATGTAGAGACTGGAGCGATGGACGGCCTTATATAGGCAGGCAGCCAACAACGTGGGAGGCGTTAGGATGGGGGACCCAACGCCGCCTCACATGGTGACCAAGCTGCAGGCTATGGACGTATATATGTACGTAAGTAGGATTCAGTTAGCGTTGGGAACCCGTGTACCAAATTTCTTGAAGATGGGCCCATAAGTAACAAAGACTGTTGAAAAGTTCAATATGGCGGCCGACAGTGGCATCATACCACCGAAATAAGTACGTACATTGGTTTCGGTTAGTGCAGGGAAGCCACCTACCAAATTTCGAGAAGATGGGGCCATAAATAAGAAAGTTCAACATGGCGGACGTTGTTGACCGTTATGACCGTTACGCGTAGAATTTCGAAATGAAACCTGCTTAACTTTTGTAAGTAAGCTGTAAGGAATGGGCCTACCAAATTTCGAGAAGATGGGGCCATAAATAAGAAAGTTCAACATGGCGGACGTTGTTGACCGTTATGACCGTTACGCGTAGAATTTCGAAATGAAACCTGCTTAACTTTTGTAAGTAAGCTGTAAGAAAAGAGCCTGCCAAATTTCAGCCTTCTACCTATATGGGAAGTTGGAGAATTAGTGATGTTGGAAAATTCAATATGGCGGCTGACAGTGGCGTCATACCACCGAAATAAGTACGTACATTGGTTTTGGTTAGCTCAGGGAAGCCACCTACCAAATTTCGTGAAGATGGGGCCGTAAATAAGAAAGTTCAACATGGCGGACGTTGTTGATCGTTATGACCGTTACGCGTAGAATTTCGAAATGAAACCTGCTTAACTTTTGTAAGTAAGCTGTAAGGAATGGGCCTACCAAATTTCAGCCTTCTACCTACACGGGAAGTTGGAGAATTAGTGACGTTTGGAAAATTCAATATGGCGGCCAACAGTGGCGTCATACCATCGAAATAAGTACGTACATCGGTTTCGGTTAGCGCAGGGAAGTCACCTACCAAATTTCGTGAAGATGGGGCCA
>JANRMT010062836.1:16474318-16534616 GCA_026402145.1 Polypterus bichir lapradei
CTGTTACGCGTAGAATTTCGAAATGAAACCTGCTTAACTTTTGTAAGTAAGCTGTAAGGAATGGGCCTACCAAATTTCAGCCTTCTACCTACACGGGAAGTTGGAGAATTAGTGACTTTGGAAAATTCAATATGGCGGCCGACAGTGGCGTCATACCATCGAAATAAATACGTACATCGGTTTCGGTTAGCGCAGGGAAGTCACCTACCAAATTTCGTGAAGATGGGGTCAGCCTTCTACCTACACGGGAAGTTTGAAAATTGGTGACGTTGGAAAGTTCAATATGGCGGCCGACAGTGGCGTCATACCATCGAAATAAGTACATACATCGGTTTCGGTTAGCGCAGGGAATCCGCCTACCAAATTTCGTGAAGATGGGGCCATAAATAAGAAAGTTCAACATGGCGGACGTTGTCGACCGTTATGACCGTTACATGTAGAATTTCGAAATGAAACCTGCTTAACTTTTGTAAGTAAGCTGTAAGGAATAAGCCTGCCAAATTTCAGCCTTCTACCTACATGGGAAGTTGGAGAATTAGTGATGAGTTAGTCAGTCAGTCAGTCAGTGAGGGCTTTGCCTTTTATTATTATAGATAAACATAATAAGTATAAAAGACACAGCAATAAAACATCATCAAGTCCAGACTTTTCCTGAGGTATTATGCCTGCAAAGACCAGTGATCTGTGTGCGTGGGTCTGCACGGGAGGAATACGAGTGTGTGTGTTTGATTAGTGCGTGTGCATGTCTACAGGGGGGCAGGTTAGGGGTACATGTATATGTATGTGTGTGTATCAGCAGGGGCAGATGGACTTCACAGCTCTGGGGTAAAATCTGTCTTTCAGTCTGCCGGTATGTGTTTTTATGTTTCTGTACCGCTTTCCCTAGGGAAGTAGTACAAACAGTCCATTTCCCGGATGGGTGAGATCCGCAGCTATACATTTGGCCCTCTTCTGCACCCTTCCAGCATATACAGAGTCCAGGTCTAGGAGAGGACTTCCCACGATCCCCTGTGTTGTTCTCACCACCCGTGCCAAGTCCTTCCTGTCCTGTGTGGTGCAGCTACCGTACCACACTGTCATACTTTGACAGAGAATGCTTTCTATAGCAGATCTGTAGAAGTTTGTGAGCAGCTGAGAGGAGAATCTAGCGTGTCTCATCTTCCTGAGGAAGAAGAGTCTTTGTTGGGCCTTCTTTAGCAGGTGAGATGTGTTCAAAGACCAGGTCAGATCAGATGTGATGAGGATACCCAAGAACTTGATATTGTCCACATACATTACAGCCTCCACATGTATGAATATCGGATCATGTTCTGTTCTTCTGGACCTCCTATAGTCCACAATGACCTCTTTGGTCTTGCAGGTGTTCAAGATGAGGTTGTTGGCTGAGCACCATAGTGCTAGGTTTTCTATCTCCTCTCTGTAGTGAGTCTCGTCTTTGTCTGGTATGAGACCCACCATGGTCATATATAGTGTAGTGTACGTTGTTTATACAAACTGAAATCAACACATGTGTTATAACAGATTTTGCATAAGAAAGGTGCAGAACCATCACCCTAGCAGGCTGCAGATCAGTAGTATTCTGCCACTCAGGAGCAGTTGGAATGTCATCATAAATTTGCTTTTACAAAGAACAGGCAAAAATCTCATTATAATCATAGGTGTACTAGTATCTCCCATTGTTTTACCTTAATGAGCCTAATTAAATTAAAAAAAAATCACACCTAAAGAAGCCTACCCTCCTTTTATTTTCTAATATTGGAATAACCTTTACTTTTCCTTTTAACAGATACTCACTGAGGTAGTCCTTCACTAATTGAATAAATGCACTCTGTCATGTTCTACATAGATACTGTTTTATTTATTATTATATAGCATTAAAACTGCAATATAGCAATGCTGTTGTTAAAAAATAAGCTATTAGGGTCAAGATGCATTTTATTTTATTATAACACTCAAGTAGAGTGTAGGGAAAAACAGGAATAGCTTTTTAATGAAAGTCAAGATGAGGTTTTATCTTTGAGGAAGTCACGGTTTATGTCTTTTTCATTTCATTGTTTTATATTTTTGTTCAATCAAAGTTTAGGCACAAAAAAAACCTCTCTTTCTTATATCGTTTATTTTTTTTTTTTTAAATCTGTGCTTGTCTAAAGACTTATAACATGATCTGCACTTTGGTTTTGCTACTACCCTCTAAATAATACTAATCCTGCCTGCCAGTGTTTATCTTTTATCTCCAAAAATAAACAAGTTTAAAAAAAAAAACATTTTTTTTTCTTACTCTCACACTGTTCTGTAAATGTATTACATAAGAGCAGATAAATTGCAAAAGGAGTGACAGGGATGACCACATTCAAGGCTAAAATTAGTAATTTAGAATCACAAGTGTCTGACCTTGCCACAATTTTACAACAATTAGTAGATGAGGCTGGAGCATTTCAGTGCTCAATGACAGACAGAGCTACTGCAGCACCAGAACCTCACATTTCCAATCCTGAGGATAATACAGAGTACCTTACTGCTTTCACAGCTTTTTTCAGTCAATGTAAAATTGTGACCGAGACTCAAATTTACATTTTTCTCTTTAATAATTGAGAACTTCTGGAATGGGCCACAGCTATGTCAGAGAGAAAATATCTCTACACCAAGCATTTTAGAGGGAATTATACATATATTTAATCCAACCTTTGATGCACTTCAGAGAAATATGTTATCAACTTATAGGTTATTAAACCTAAAGCCAAGGAGTCTGTCTAATTGAGACTACACTGTACAATTTAAGATACTTTTAACAGCTGAAGATTGAAAGAATAAGGCACTCACACACAGCAAAATTGCCAGTGTTAAATTCACACATTGAGTGTAAAAATGGATCCAGTCCTTCCATATTTACACTTTTAAGTGTTACTTTGACACTTTAAGAAATAATTTAACTCTGGCAATTTTGCTGTGCTGCATATTCCATAATGGTCTCTTAGGGGACCTAAAGGATAAATTCATAAATTATTATGTCTCAGAAAATATGGAGGAGGTTATTAGCCTTGCTTTGACCTTGAGAGTTATACTTAAAGAAAAAAGGAAGGAAAAAACTAAAATAAGTTTTTAGCTAACTGTACACTCCTATTCTTAATGAACTAGGAAGATTCACAGTCAGTTTAGATGAGTGTTTTATGATGGCTTAAGGAAGGCTGTGGCTGTATTGTGGTAATTTGGGTATCTTATTCTTTTTTTACCCAAAAAGAACAGGAAAACAAGTATGTTTGCCTGAACTTGGGGCATTTCAGGTAAACGGCTGTTTCTCTAGTCCGCAATCCAATAAAATTACAGTTCCTGTTGCATTTCAAGGAACTTTTCTGACACAGGCTTTAATAAACTCAAAGTGTAGATAAGAATAGCATTTATAATGTAGATAAAGTTAGTATCTAATCCAGTATTTAAGATTCAGACTACTGCAGGGATAATAAAGAAAAAATAAAAAAATTAATAGTTCTATTAATTATGGATATTAGAATTTTTTACAGAAAGAAACGGTCATTGTTATTAATCAATTCTTCCTTACCTTGATTACCACCTCTTAAAAAAGTATGACTGTGGCTTTGATTTACTATTTGAGCTACTTTTACCTACAAGAAAACAGTCTCCAGACATTAAGTTTTTGTGCATATACAGTAATCCCTCACTATATCGCACTTTAACTTTCGCGGCTTCACTCTATCGCGGATTTTATATGTAAGCATATCTAAATATATAACACAGATTTTTCGCTGCTTTGTGGGTTTCTGCGGACAATGGGTCTTTTTACTTCTGGTACATGCTTCCTCAGTTGCTTTGCCCAGTTGATTTCATACAAGGGATACTATTGGCGGATGGCTGAGAAGCTACCCAATCAGAGCACGCAGTTAAGTTCCAGTGTGCTGATTGGCTCAGCGATGGAGCGCCGAATTCGATTCAGCTGCGTTAACCAGGAAGTCTTGTCTCGCTCATTCAGCATCAACGTGTTTCGCTGTGTAAAGAGTTAACTTTTGTGCTTTTTTATTTTTATATTTGTGCATAGTCAAGCCCTTCATTATGGCTCCAAAACGATCTGCTCATGCTTCAGGGGCCGTGCCCAAGCGCCTACGGAAGATGCTAACGATTGCCAATAAGGTAAAAGTTTTTGATATGTTGAAGGAAGGGAACAGCTACACCGCTGCAGGACGCCATTACGGCATCAATGAGTCCACGATTCTTTTTATTTAAAAAGGAGGAAAAGCATATAAGATCTACGGCCGCAGTGTCCTTTAATCAGGGCGCAAAACGAGTTGTAAGTGGATGTAATAAGGCAGTAGTTGAAGACTGCCGGAAGAAGAACAATGGCGGTGCTACGCAATCGCCTGAAGAGGCTCCTTTAGAACAGCTGTAACGCTCTCCTTTGTTGTGCAGTAAAATTAAACTCATCGTTATCAGACAAGTCGTCGTGTCATTGTTGGTGAGTAACCATAATTAATTTTCTACGTACAGTACTCATTATATGTACATACGTTTAGTGTCACTGTATACACATTTTACTGTATACAATTTTTCTTGCATTGTACGTATTTATTGCTGGTGGCCTGTCTGTTGTAATGGCTGTAACATATGTGATATCAGAGACGCTTGATGTCTTTAAAATAATATTTAGGTTTTACTGTATATAAACAGTGTGTTTAAATACATAATTTCAACAAATCTTACCTAATATCTAAGATAATACAAAGGGTTTATGCTGTATAACTGTGCGGGAAATGTTTATAATAGTGTGGGAGAGTTTATAAGGGCTTAAAATATATAAAAATAACCATATGAACGTATGGTTTTTACTTCGCAGATTTTCACCTTTCGCGGGGGATTCTGGGACGCAACCCCAGCGATCGATGAGGGATTACTGTATATTGATTGGAATTCAGCAAATGTATTCATATCTTTTAATACTCCTGCTGGCCATATATTTGGATCTTTGTGTCATGGTATGGATTACAGGGGTCTTAAGAGAATCACTGTAAAATAAATATCTATATCCATTAATGTGATCATTACTAGAACAAATACATAAATCATTTTTAAAAACTTAGATTTAGGAATTGCTTATACCCCAAGCAGAATAAGAGAAGAGGGTAAGTGGATACTGCTTTCATATTTCACCTTGACACTATGAATATCTGGTAGAGCCCTATTGAATGGCCAACGTTTCAGTAGTCTTTTCTTTGATATTTTAGGATAATGTTCTTGTATATATATTGATGATATCTTCATATTCTCTCTGGCACAAATTCATATTTTAAACATGTAAGAAACGCATTGGCATGGTTATAGCAAAAGGGGTCATTTATAAAATTAGAAAAGTTACTTCATGGTGCTGTTTTAGGTTATGAAGTCTCTCTTAAGAGTCTCAACATGTAGTCTTCTAAAATAAAGGCAATTAAAGAATGGTGTCACAATATCAGTAAAATAAATGTAATGTTTTATCAGAGGCTTAAAGATTATTGGTTTTTATTTTTAAATTGATTTAATGTTTTTATAGACCAGGGGAAAATATTAATCTGATGTCTCCTGCTGAAAATGTGCCTGCTAAACTTATATGTGTTTCTGTGCCCTTCTGAAAGAAGGTGCTTCTGTGGTGACATAACTTATATATTTCAGGTCATCCCGGAAAATGTGATATTGGATTACCTGCAAAATTACAACAACTTTTGCTCATTCCATATAGGTTATGGAGACACTGTTCACACTGTATTAGTATCTTCTCATGGGTATACAACAATTCTAGATGTACAGCAGTAGAATAATTTACCAAGGCTGTTCCCTTCATTCTCTTGAAAAACTCATCTGTCAGCTATTGAACAAGAGAAGAGTGAGAGATTGGGATCATGCACTGATATAGTGCGTTGCTGCACCCACCACACAACTAACCACTTCAGGGTCCCAAATTAGGACCTTAGGGCAGCAGTGCAATGGGTGATACTTCAGCACCACACTAGTTTGAATGGAATGGAAAAGTGTGAGTCTTCTTTACAGTGGCTGGAGTGCCAGGGTTTTCCCTGCAAGTTGGAAGACCTGCTTGCAGGGCTGGATTCAGGTTAACATTATATCCAGGATGAAGCAATTGCAAGTTAAGGGCCTTACTCATGGGCCCAACAGAGTGGAATCACTTCTGGCATTTACAGGATTCGAACCTGAACAAGCCAATATTGTTATTTCCAAAATCTTCTTACAGCTTCAGTAGTGTGTGATAGTGGACCCTAATTCATTTCTCTGAGAATTAAACTGAACGTTTCATCTAGTCATTGCCCTGAAACAAGTGGGCAAATAAAACATTCCAAGAAGAAACTGAAAAATACCCACAATTCAATATTAACAACATCCAAACTACTTCCCAAATTCATTAACGTCATTTTCCATTGAGTGTTTACCTCTTGAGTGTGTTAATGTGGTTAACATCCTATTCAACTGTTGATCCTCAACCTATAATGATTCCAACTGTTGTGGATCATCATTGTGGTCCATGAAAAAACAATCAGGACCAAAAAGTACATGATAACCTGTTAGAGTCAGTGAAAAAACTGAACACTAAAGTTTTTATTATCACAAAATGTTTGGTTATGCACTCAAGAGTGTTCCATCATGGAAGCTGGTTCCTTGTGTTCAATGACTTATTGACTGGATGTACTATCTTATTATAAAGTTCACCCTACCATTTATGTTTCCTGATTAAAGATAGTAGTTTCGAGCTTTATGCCTTACCCCTTTCTTTTTCTGTCATGTCTAACAGTGAGGCAAAATAAATAAATATATATTGTGGACTATGGCCAGCCAGTCATCCCGGCCAATACCCCCAGGCCACCAGATGGAGCCCTCCCTGCAGCATGGAGGTGCCCCGAATGCCAGCAGGGAATTATGGACGATGGAGTTTTCATCCACAGCCCTGCTGGATACTACAGGGGCCAACAGAGAACGCTGCAGGGAGGCCCAGAGCCTCTTACGTGCCCTATAACCTGGAAGTACTTCATAGTCACAGCGACAGGAGGAATGACATACTTAGGGATAAAAAGAAGAGTTTTTATCTGACCCGGAAGTGCTAGGAAGTCACATGGACTATTAAAGGACCGTGGGAGGTCCCAGATGTTGAGCTGAGCTGGTTGGAAGGGTGGCAACGCGTCTGGGAGTAGGAGGATTGTTTATTGTTTAGTTATTGTATTGGTTAATGAGTATTGTAGAGAGGAGGGTGCTTTGTGCACATTATTTTGTTAATAAAACAAATTGTTGGACTTTTACCTGGTGTCTGGTGTATAGTCTGAGGATTCAAGGGGACGACAGCGCCCCCAATCTGTCACAATATATAATATATACATATATATTAAGTGCATTGAGAAGGTTATACACTAGGTGGTCATTCTTGTATAATAAATATGAATGTCCATGGCACCCTTCTTGCAACAATGTCATTAACAGTTTACAAGGAAACATGACAAGTATGGTTCCCACTGGCCAATCACTGTTTGTCCCAAAACAAGGTCATCAATCAAATTAAAACAGTCCAGTCCAAAAAAGAAAGTGTATGATTTATTTTTTTAACGGTACTTGTGGCAGTTTAAACATCCAATATTAATAAAGGTAGTATTAATTAGGTTGTTACTTCTAGGCCCCCTTTACAGTTTGCTTTACTCTGAAAAGTAGCAGTCACTTGCAGATTGCTTTTACTTGTAATTACTTCTTGGCCCCTCATATCAATGCCACTTTCTGCCCAACACTGAACAGGCTGCCATCATGTCATGGGGGCATTACGTAAATATATAAAATGGAGGCTCTTTACTCTAGTAATACGTTCTAATGCCTCTCCAAAAACCACCTCTGTATGGTTTTTCGATTTATATTTGTGCTGTGCCCTTTGGGATACCCTTTCCTTTTCTTTTTTGACTATTTCTGTGTAACTATTTGCTTATCTAAAGATTATTCTTTGGAACACAGACTTTAAAAAATCATTATTTAACCATTTTCCTTAGTCTTCCTTTAAAGTTCCAGTTATCCATATCTGCAGTTTCATTTTTTCACAATCAACACATCATCAAAAGCAGACAACTACCTGATAATCAATCCTAAATTATAACAATATGTATAGTAAGTTGGACATGTGAAAGACTTGTTTATGATGAACAACATCATAATATTTAATTTCTAAAACAACTGAAGACACGTAGAGTACTTTTAACTTAAATAATATCCGGGAATGTTTCATGTAGCTTGTGTACACTTTGTGCTTTCTCAAAGTTAAAGTGATCAAATACTCGTATATAAAACCTCACTGGTCTTGCACATTAAGGCGTTAAGGTATAATTATGAGCTCTTTAGCAATAGCTTTTTTTAAAGCAACAATTATTATTAACAGAATAGCTGAACTCTGTTAGGAAAATTGTTTCATTAATGCCTGTTATAGATGTGGAGCTACACAGTTTTAATGTCCTAAAGCAATGAGAGGCTAGTGCATGTATTTAACTAGCATATTTGAAGTATTCCAGAAGAACTGTTGAGCAGTATTTTTAAAAATGTAATTACAACACTACTTGTAAAAGACATATAGTCAACTGTACTAGACATTTTGCTCTGCTATCACTTACTGAGTGTGTAGCATGCCAATGACAGTGATCATGGGTTCAGGTCTTTAGTAAACATAAGATGTGAAATATACACAAATAAAAGAATAAAATGATTAGACATTGACTTCGAAAGGGAGCAGACACTAATTTTGTGCCTCATAACTAGTTCTCGAATTTAGTTGTAAAGTTCACAATGACAAGACTGCCTAATCTGTCAAGGGGTTCTCAGACCAGGGACACCTTTGAAGGGAGACAAAAATTATGGACCCTGCTCTATGGGGAAACAGCAAACAAATAATTTATTATCAGAAAATGCATTGAACTCTTGAAATGTAAAACATCTTTTTAATTTTTTTTGATTTAGAACAGGACTAAACCACATTTTTGCATATAAGTTCAGTGATCATGTATCTGGTAAATATATGCAATGGGTCAGGTTGTCCCTGGCTGCATAGCTTCTCAATTCTGGAAGTGACAGAGGCAGAGTGCAAGGTCATCCTCCTCATGCGAATATTCCCTGTACTTTGTCTTGATAGGTGTCATTGCTAAGAATGAGTACTCACAAAACCAAACTCTACGTATATAGTAAATATTGTCATATTTTCCTTTTTTTTAGCAGAAGTTAACCTATTTTTATTTTACACTGTAGACGTTTGACCCAAAAATCTATTACTCAAAAGTTTTTTTTCTCCAACTAACTAATTAGCTTCAGTGCGACAGAGCAAAGCAGATTCACAAGTGATTGACGCTCATGTGATTGACAGCATTGCATATAAAATGAGTGATGCAATGATTTCTATCTGTTCAGAACAATATGGGAATGACTAGAACAAATGTAAAAGTTTGTGGGATAATGCTCATGCTTGGTGCATGGGGTCTCAGCGTATGTTAAAAAGGTTAGTCTCTAGATTACTGTATTCCCCTTTTAAAAGCTAAAGCACAGGGCAGGGTGGCACAAGGTGATAGCTAGTCGGGTTTTGATTGCCTGTCGGAAAACAGTGTTTGTGAGATATGTTGACTCCGCTGCCTACAGCATCTGGAAAGCTTGTCGGGAAAGTTTGTATGCTGTTTAATACTTCTTCAGTTTGTTTAATAAAGGACATTATTTTTTGCATTCTAATTGGATGCCTCATGGTGATTGTTTAAAATAAATGGCACAGGGAATAACCATACCATTAGTACACCAAGTATATATGATATTTAACAATTACCAAATTTTACCAGTTATTTTGTGGACCCCCTTGTCATGTATCTTAGACCCCGCTTTGAGAAACACTGCCATAATCCATTATTTTCACTTTGCAATCTCTGCAAGCATTGGGCTAATAAAGGATTGTGTGTATCACAACAGCACATCATGACTTTCCTCTGCATCTTTATATATATCTGAATTCAATCAAATACTGCATAATAATATAGCTGCATACTGTGTTAGCATCAACTCTGCACTACATACAAAGTGGTGCCAATAATATTCATCTAGTTAAATAAAAAAATGGGCATGTCAGAGAAGAAAAGGAAGTAAAGGTGTAGATTTAGAAATAATATTGTTATGGTTCTGTTAGCTTACCATTGGTATTAATTAACTAATACAGTTCTAAATCTGTAACATGAAAGTTCTTGACAGAGCTTATGTTTAAAGATGTAAGAAAAACATTAGAGGTACTGCAGAAGCAGTATGGAGCCTAATAATTGTATATAAATGTCCATTGTTTCTTTCCTCACTCTGTTACAGATGGTAAAACATTTTTAAAAATAGAGACATCTGAAAAATACCTTAAGCTGTATTCTGCTTGATGGCTGAGCCTCTTAGACTGTGTGCAAAGAGTTGTAAATCAGTACAATCCCTAGTGAGTTACCTTCAGTCAACTAATGAATTCAAAATCCTTTTTACCAAGGAATGACTTGCGCTGCAACTGTGCCATAAAATGTTACTTTTTAAAAAGCTAAATACTGCTGTGCTGAATGAAGAATTTACTGTATCTTTTAGAAAGAAAATCACAAATACTTCAACAATATCCTAGCATTGTTGATAATCTACTGGCTAATAACTGAGATTAGAAATGATAAACAGATACACACATGTCACATAATACACATTAACACATTAGATAAATTGTACATCTACTCTATATATATAAAATCCTAAGCTTAAAAGTGCAACGATTTTATGTGATATTTTTTGTCATGCTTTAAATCAGGCTTATTTTAAAACCTACATATATATGTTTGGTATCATTCTTTTCAGAATTTATTGAACTTTAATGTGATGTTGTTAGATTTTCAGATTCTCATTCCATTTTAAATTATAAACTAAAAAATATCAAGAACTCACGTCCCGTGAGACGAGACTTTGTGCCAAGAGATTTAACCATGCTCGGGGCCGGAAATAAAAGACAAAGAGTAAGACAGCTGCTATACAGGCTTTTAAATGTTCAAAGCGCCGTGCGAGATGCAGATCATGCGGCACGGCAGCAGCTGCAGCAAGCCAACAGCTGATCGAGCAAAGAAAAAAAAAAAACTCTGTTTGTTTCCCATTGTATCAACGTTTAAGAGGGGATTTCAGAGGAGCGACTGCGTCTCATTGGTGTGCGTTCAGCCCCCCATCTTCACAACACAAGCAGCAGAGACGTGAAGTAGCTGGCATGTAGTGCAGGCCTTGGGGGCTTTGGCGAGTGAAGCGAGTAGGGGGCGAACCCCCTAGTTAGATATAATGCACAAGAAGAGCAAATACATAACAAGCACAGCACATATGAAAATGTAGGTAATGGACCTTTGTATATTCAGTGCGCGTCAAAAGTCCCCACATCCTTTTAGGAATTTCAGCAGTAAATGTTAAGTTGACATCAAGACAATTCATGGTAGAGCTTTATTGTTCTCTAATAGGTGCCTATAACTTGAATCATTTGAGTAAAAGCAAGTGAAAAATGAAATTTGAGAGAATTTTCCTGAGCACAACCTTATTTAGATAAGATTTTCTAAAGAACTGAGGTCCAGATTCTAGCCGGGCCATTGCAGAACACTGATCTCCATTTTATTAAGCCATTCATAGTTGTGTTGACTCTGTCCTAGTAAACAGTAAACTATAGCATTTAGCTTTAGGCATCTGGCAGAGGACAACACGTTTATTGGCATTATTATATGATACTGTATTTTCCCTTCTCTATCCTAACCAGAGCCCTTGTCCTTACTGGATAGAATCAACACTAAAGTATATTACTGACATCTTTATGTTTGGCTGCCTTATATTCCATTGGTGATGAGCAGCCTTATCCTTCCAGCAAATATATATAATTTTGGTAATAATTCCAAACATACCTACCTCAGTCTCATCCACTGGCTTGGGGGATGCCTCTGCATTCCCTGTGAGATAGGAAAGAGCTTCCAAAACCAAAGGACCTCTTATCAGACCTCCTGAAAATCAACCACAAAAACATATATTTAATTTAGAAAAAACAAAAAAATAAATATTTTGTGATTTTTAGGTTAAACAAAGCAGTGAGAACCTACAGTGGTATATCATTTGACATCACAGGCAACAAAACAGTGGGTACGATAATACTTGAAAACCTTTATATCTTAGTTGGTAGGTTATACAACAAAGAGTTCTATCATGATAAGAAGAAGAAACTATCTAAGGGGTGCTGGAAAAACATGCTAATAAGTAATTGGCACAACAAGTCATTGCCAAGCTACCAAGCAGGGTATGTGTGTTTAAACCATCAATTTAAGAGGGAGCTTATGCAGAGAATTTTCAGTTGTTGCAATAAATCTCGGCAGCCACTATCATCCTCCACAATGAGCTTTCACCTTGATTGGTTATTACTTTTGAATTGACACTCTGTTTTGTGCAATGTCCTTGTGGAGCAATGTTTCTTGTTCCTCTTAACAGTGATTTTTAACAGTGTACCACGAAATATGTCATGCTGTCAAAATTCCTTTATATGCCTCTCATGATCTGTACCTTTTAACAAAAAGTTCCTATACATCTTTTGTTAACCCTGTCAAAGATGTTGATTTCTCTGCAACAAAATGTTTTTAATGAATAATAAAGCTACTATGTGTTTCACCGACACAAGATATTTTAACTCGATAACCATAAACTGAGCAATTGAAAATAGTAAAACAAATCTCAGTTTTCTAAAATACAGTATAATTGATGGGCCTCTGTAAAAATATTCACCTTTATAAAAGCTTAAGTGTCTCTGTATTTGTATGGCCATCCGGTTGCTATGTCTCTGTTATTTCAACAGAAGGCACATCACAAACATTTGTAGTAAATGATTTTTTTTACTACAAATGCGTTTGATGTATCATCTGCTGGAATGACTAATGCAATGCACTTTATTACTACAGTATATGCATTACAAAATACATTCTAATAGCCAATGCAATGCAAAAGTTAACACTGAGGTCTATGTTAATTACTTAGATTTCAACTCATCTTAGATGAGTAGCATAGCTAGTACATGTTAAAAAATGAAAGATTATAACTTCATGGATAAACGCCATCTATACAACAATGACACTACAAAAAATAACAATGAAAAACATATTGTATTAAATATTTAAATATGCAGTATATTTTGAGGTTTCTTATAAAGATCAGCTACGGTGGGCTGGCACCCAGCCCAGTGTTTGTTTCCTGCCTTGCACCCTGTGTTGGCTGGGATTGGCTCCAGCAGACCCCCGTGGCCCTGTAGTTGGGATATAGCGGGTTGGATAATGGATGGATGGATGGATAAAGATCAATGAAGCATTATGTCCTGAATGTTGTACCACTTTTTTTCTACCCCAGCTTTTTGTTCTCATATCTTTAATTGCTAATGAATGTCTATCTCAAGGAAAGTAAGCTTTTTGTGTAATTTATTTACCTTTTGCATAGACTGGCTAAAGTACAGTGTTTTGAAATACCAGGAAAAATGCAGAAACAGCTCATTTGAATTAGCTTCTTGGTACAGAACGCTGTGATAATCTATACTTAATTATGTGGTCTAAATATTTATGAACATAGTTGTATCTATTGCACTGCTTCTTTTTCTTGAATTCAATGCTTTTGCTGTAACACCTTTTATTTATTTTAGAGGTTAAGGAGATTTGCTAGTGTAACCTCTCTCTCAGGCACCCCTCTCTGTGTTGTGATTTATTTTATTTTCAATGTAAGACAAAGGCCACACAATATTTTGTCCTTCTCTCCTGTGAGTTTATTTTATCGACTGTAATGCAAAACACGAACGCAGTCTCAACCTGCAGGATCTTACCGTGGTCATTACAGAACTTTCAAAATATGAAATATAACAAATACCTGTAATACAAAACATGAACAGGGTCTCAACCTGAAAGATTTGTAATACAAAATATATTTACACTTTTTTATTTAAACAATAATTATTACTACGTTAACAAATGAAGCTACTAGAAACCAAAACAAAAACCTTCACATTACTGCGGCCATTACAGAACTGAGAGTGTGCCCAATCTAACCTGCTTTATCTCTCTATTTTAGAAAGCCCCACACAGCAGGGGTGTTTATGCTAACCACCTCTCAGTTCTGCAATGGCACAGTTTCGCACCAAAATATTAAAAAAAGTAAAGTTAAAGAAATATATCCCTGCTTTTTTTATTAGCCCTAACAATATAGTAAAGATTAAAAAAACTATATACACTGGATGATTGTAAATGGAATGTTAATTAACCTCTATTACACTGGCATCTTTACAATGCCAATAATTTTCTCAGTTTAAATAAATGTAATAGTAGTGTCTGGAAACTGTCTGTACATTATTTATCCTGCAACTTATCCTCCACAGTATTTGAGTCATAACACTAGTGTATGAATGGATCAGGTTCAAAACACTGCTTGTGCAACAAAATATCATGGAGAACATCAGGTTAATTGATTTTTTTTTTCTATTCAATTGGATAAAATTACAGTATTATTTTAATACACTTGTATTTTTCATAGCACTGGAAAAGGCAGATATGTTGGTTATTGCTTGGACATGGAAATAGGAATTTCACTGTGCTCTATACACATGACAATACCGCTACAGCTTAATTAATCAGAATCACACCATGTTATTTTATTCTGACGTTTGTAGAGCTTGGTTAAAAGCTCAGTTTCTGTACATACAGTGCATCCAGAAAGTATTCACAGCGCATCACTTTTTCCACATTTTGTTATGTTACAGCCTTATTCCAAAATGGATTAAATTCATTTTTTTCCTCAGAATTCTACACACAACACCCCATAATGACAACGTGAAAAAAGTTTACTTGAGATTTTTGCAAATTTATTAAAAATAAAAAAATTGAGAAAGCACAATAAGCTGTGGGGATGTTTTTCAGCGGCAGGAACTGGGAGACTAGTCAGAATAAAGGGAAAGATGACTGCAGCAATGTACAGAGACATCCTGGAGGAAAACCTGCTCCAGAGCACTCTTGACCTCTGACTAGGGCGACGGTTCATCTTTCAGCAGGACAACGACCCTAAGCACACAGCCAAGATATCAAAGGAGTGGCTTCAGGACAACTCTGTGAATGTCCTTGAGTGGCCCAGCTAGAGCCCAGACTTAAATCTGATTGAACATCTCTGGAGAGATCTTAAAATGGCTGTGCACCGACGCTTCCCATCCAACCTGATGGAGCTTGAGAGGTGCTACAAAGAGGAATGGGCGAAACTGGCCAAGGATAGGTGTGCCAAGCTTGTGGCATCATATTCAAAAAGACTTGAGGCTGTAGTTGCTGCCAAATGTGCATCAACAAAGTATTCAGCAAAGACTGTAAATACTTATGTACATGTGATTTCTTAGTTTTTTTATTTTTAGATGTCACTTATTTTCTAAGTGGAGGTGACTTTAATCCAATAAAGAGAAGGTTCAGACCTCCTTTAAAACCATCTGCAGCCCTTCTCTAAAAGTAAGTGAGGAGACAAAAGAATGACAAGTTGAGAGAAGTTCAGGGATTCTCTCTGGGAGCAGGAACTGTCCAAAATGACTAAAAACATCTGAATCTTGACCTCTGAACCGAAAAGCAATGAGCCTCTTGGTTGGAGAGACGAAATTGATAACCTCGTATCACTGTGGACCAGAAGTGGAGACCCAGTCTGTCAAGCCAAAGCTGTGTTCCAGTAGTCTGATGAAGACATGGCTTCAAGAAGGGAACTTCAGCATCTAAACTCTTGGTTCAGAATGAATAATGCCTTTCCCTATGAAGTGGCAAAAGACAAAAGAAGGCAAGCTAAGGAAGTAACAGCACAGCACTTACAAGTATCATGCAGCAAAGAGAAAGAATGAACTCCAACACATGAAGAATATTCCACTTGAACTTGGAGCAACAACAAAGTAACAACTCCACATAACGAACATCTTTTTCTTTTTCAAATCCCACATTACTTTAGCATCTTGGGGAGACTATCCTATTGAATATTAATCATCAAATTCCTACATGGCATTTTGTTTTATGCACCAAAAATCTGCAATGCTTTACCATTAGAGATAATAACACCAGGCCATTACAGCTGAACATTTCAAGAAACTACTAAGAACCCCACCTCTTTAATTTGCCTTTTTATCTTCTAAAAAATTATGAGCATCACTGACATTCTCTCATACTGGGGGAGGTGAAAGATGGCTCTCTTACTAAAATGCAATTTTATTTGATGTTTTATATCCTGGTTACTCATTATTACATTTATGTGCAAGTGTGGGTTTTTTTTTTTCAGTAATCGGTGGTAGTGGTATGCTAAACACTATGTGCAGAGAGGGTCTAGGTGGTCTTTTAATCTTGAAACCCCTTATTTTCTCCAGCAATAATAATTATTTTATAGTGTTTACTTTCTTATGTAACTATGTTCAGGCATTATTATTGTAAAGCACTGTAGATGAATGTCATGTAAGAAAATATGCTATATAAATGATTTTTTTTTAAACTTATGGTATTTAAAAATGTACTGCTCTCTAAATACATTTTTCTTCTAGCTTTTAAAGTTGGTTTAAGAGTTTCTAACAATGGAGGATTAAGTCTCGTTTTTATATTTCTTTTATTTATTAAAATCATTTTTTTTTTACTCCCTTAAATGTTTATTAAGCCACTATTTTGTTTTCTTGCAGGCTTCAAAGTTTTGTGGGGCTACTCTCAAGACACAACAATCTGTTGTTAGGAGTGTGACTTTGTAAGGTGCGCAGTCTGAGACTTGTGGATAGTAATGGAGTGTGGAGCATTAATTTATGATCTTCTGGATTTAAAAAATGTATTGTATACTGCTGCATTGAACCTAAGACTTCTGTAATGGAGAAGCCAGCTTTAGAGGCCTGAACCATTTGAAAATGGAGCTCAGGCTTTTAAATTCCAAAGTGTCCCAAATCTACAAAAAAGAAAGGAAACCATAAACCATCTGGTTTATAGTATCAAGCTAATAAATAATATATATAAATGAAGAATTTATTTTAAAAAAATGACAAGAGAACAAAAACTTAAAAAGGCACAATAAGGGCAAAATGAAGTTACCTAAAAAGGCAATCCAAAGCAAAGAGTTCAAATATCTAAAATGAATAGCAAAATTCACTAACCAGTAGCAAACATTCACAAAGACAGAAAATCCAAGACAATACACACAAGAACATTTAATCCATTAACCTCAACGAACCTCTGAGGGATCCATCTCCTTCACCTGAACATAAAGGTGGGTGGGCAGTCCCTCAAAAGTGATAACATGGTGGCACCACCTACCCTTACGACTCTCTTTTAAGGGGACAGGTCACATAACTAAACCTATTAAAAATGCAACAAATAATTTTCAACAGTGACAAAATTGAATAAAAACATAGAAAACAATATTTAACAAAGCAAAAAATTACATAGAAATTAGAAAGAACAAGTGGTAAAACCCTGGTATCTTCCCATATTCTTGACAATATTCTGGGATTTACCATCCCCAACCTAGGATGGATCATTAGTTTGACTTTTCTGGGGCTCACATAAAATACTTTCCTGATTTTATGCTTTTACCAGCAGTACAGCTGACCCTGTTAGACTTCAAAAGTAAAGCAGTATTAATTCTTTTCAGAAATAATTTATTCTGTTATCTCCAAAAATCTGTTTTCTAATGTATTTACTGTCTAAAATACTGATTATTTAAACAAATCTTTCAATTTTGAGTAATATAAGTTGATATATATTTAGTAACTAATGAAATGGTACAGATTAGAGAAGAGATGGTATTAATGCCAAAATATATTAATAATTCTTGGTGTAGACATTGCTTGAGGACTTCCAAGGCTTAAGAGAACTGATGCCTGGCCCTGAATGATCTGTTTTAATCCAAAATTAACACAGAGTCTCGGATCCGTAGAGATCTGGCATACTTTCAGCTTACACAGGTTTCTGTCTGGTTTTTCATTACAGTACTAATAAAACATTTGGCAGTATTCTCTGCCCTGACGTGAACTTTTTGAACTTCTATTGCAGTTCATTTAAGAAATAAATAGAGGCTTTTGAACTACAGTATTAGAGATTCTAAGAATATGTGTAGTTTTTAATCTTGATAAACATGGCATTTAGTTGCAGTTTTAGTTTTTTTTTGATAGCTTGAATACTGTTTGTTTGATAGATGTTTGCATCTTTTACTTTATTATAAGATGACAACATTTTAAAGATAGCTGCTTAGTGACTTCTGAAGTTTGAAGCAAGTATTAAAAATTACTGTAATACAGAGATCATTTCCTTAATTTTTATATGTTAACCAGAACCAAAGTCTTTATGATATATCAATTGTCACACAAATGAGTCCTGGGGACAGCATAAAGACTGGTGATGGTAATTCTTTGCCGATTCATTCTGTGGCTAAGTATGCTAATGTCTCTTCCTTCCTCTGTGGCAGGGGTAGGCAACATCGGTCCTGGAGAGCCACAGTGGCTGCAGATTTTTATTCCAACCAATTTCTTAATGAGAAGTCAGTCATTGCTGATGAAGCACTTACTGCTCAAGTGACATTTTGATGCTTCATTGTAGTGGTCTCAATTGTTAACACTGGAATTCCTGAAATCTACGAAAAAACACATAATCCCAGGTCACTTTAGATGAAATGCATGTTCCAAATGACAATACACTGTATTATTTACCCTATACAACTCCAGGCACCTCACATGCAGATAAGGAGCCTTGAGCAGGGAGAACTGTTGAGCTCCGTCGAGGTAGGGTATGGGATAGCAGGCTGCTTGTGCTGATTGACACATTTACAAAACAAAAGACGCTGATGAGGACAGGTGTGAAGGAATTTAATGTGGCCCGGGGTTACGAGTTTTTTTGTAGGCTTCAGGAATTCTAGTGTAAAGGTTCCCGACCCTTAATTGCTTATTTCATTCTTTAACAGCTGCATTCACTGTTTTAAGTGACTCTTTATTAACAATGAGATGCAAATGACAAAGAAGCCATCAGTTCTCTATCTAACTTGTTTCCATTTACACTTGTATGGATTCATCATGCACTATCTGGTTTAATAAATCATCCATCCATCCATTATCCAACCCGCTATATCCTAACTACAGGGTCACGGGGGTCTGAGAAAAATGTAACAGACTGAAAATTAGCTGTTTTAAGCTTCAAATCATTTGGATGATTTCATTGGAAGGGTAAAAACAAATCTACAATATAAGAAAATTGCCTCACAGACTGACATGCCATAAAATTAAATAAGGTCTGAGATTGGTTTCTAATTAAGCAACTGAGTTAGAACGAAAACCTGCAGCCACTGTGGCTGTCCATTGACAACCATGCCACCTCTGACATCACTTCCGGTCTTTCCTCCTGGACCCGCCTTTTCCTGCCTGGCTTTTATTTAGCCAGAATAGTTTTGGATAGTCAAATTTCTGACATTAATTTTACTGAAAAACACTATTTTTTCATTTGTAATTTGCACGGTGGCGCAGTGGTAGTGCTGTTGCCTCGCAGTTAGGAGACCCAGGTTTGCTTCCCGGGTCCTCCCTGTGTGGAATTTGCATGTTCTCCCCGTGTCTTCGTGGGTTTCTTCCAGGTGCTCCAGTTTCCTCCCACATTCCAAAGACATGCAGGTTAGGTGCATTGGCAATTCTAAATTGTCCTTGGTGTGTGTGTGTGTGTGTGCGTGCACCTTGCCCAGGGTTTGTTTCCTGCCTTGTGCCCTGTGTTGGCTGGGATTGGCTGCAGCAGACCCCCGTGACCCTGTAGTTAGGATATAGCGGGTTGGATAATGGATGGATGGATATACAGGGTCACAGTGTTGCCCCAAACCTTTATCTGTCTTTGTCCTCCTTTACACCATATATAAGTTATTTCAATTTCATGTATAAGCATGAAAGCATTGAACATTTTCTTTAAACTGTTTGCAGGTAAAACATCTTTGCAAGCTGTTTGAAGAAATGTTCTCAATATTTTAAAAACTCTTAATATCCTACAACTATTATGCTTTAAATATCCATCTTTTTTGGCTTTTGATCAGCCAAAAAAAGCTTAAAGTCTTCCATTGACTTATAGATAGTTCTAAAAGTTTTGGGATAAATGTAGTAAGTGCTTAGGCAGACTCATGTATTAAAACATTAAAAAGGTTGTAGTAATAATGTTTTATATTTCAATTTTCTTTCTCTACATATTTGCACAAATATATACTGAAAAAATCTATACTCTACAAACAAACAAGTGGTAAGAAAATTGTAGCAGTTATAAATTTGATAAATGTTATTTATTTTTTTTGGCAATAACTGTGAATATATCCTAGGCTGGTGTTTGGAAAAAACAGTATATAAAGTATTTCTTAAAATCCAAACCCAAATGCAGATTGGAGAGTTGTAAAAGGACACTGTACAATTCCCACTCTTTTCAAAGTCTGTGTCTCACAGTGGCTCTGGAAGAAAATTCACCACTGTCTGGAATGTATTGATTTGATTTAAAATGACTGTGGAGCTGGAAGTAAGCTCAGAAAGACATATATTTCAGTCAGTGGGTGCATGAACCTGACTTTCCGGAGCTATGAGGGTGAACACAAGAATTACCGGCAAAGCTTTAGCTGCAATAAAAAAAAAAAATAGAAAGAAATCAGCTCTGTTATTTTTGATAAAACAGTTAAATAATATATCCACAACAAAAGAATCTGAAAACTACAATAACCTATTATTCGTATGTAGTGCTATGAGACCAAACATGAAAATTATATTTGAAATATGTTTACTCTATTAATACCCAGCTCTAAGTACAGCTAATAAAAAGCAGAAGGTGAAGCAAAGGTTACTCAGTGATTGAGGTGGATGCGGCGTAGCATAAATGCTGACCTCTCCATATTCACCAGCACTCTCTGACAGCTGTTGTGCTACTTGCTGTACTAGTTTTTTTTTAACTGGTGAAGACATGACTAACTTAAAAAATTGTAAGTGTTATTTATTATACTAATAATCATAAATTAAAATATAACTACACATAGCTGGCTTTATACTGTTCTAAAAGAATTCATTCTTGAATTTCAAAAGAATGAGGTACTTGCAGTAAATTGTAAAAATCTGCTGTTAAAAGTATAGTATATGTAGAATAAACACTTAATTTACAGTATGCTCTTTAAATCACACAGCTTGGTTCATGAAGGGAAAATAGCAGGAGCTGTGAAAAATGCTGGCAGGAACCCATCGTCTTAAATCAGAATGCTGGACTACCAGAAGGCAGATTTTTTTTTCTTCTTAAGTGGTGGCCAGGGAAAACAGAAAGAGCACAAATTACTCAGAAAAGACAGCTAAAGTAACATCCCTTTTGGATTGAATCCACTTGCACAAAAATCATATGTTACAAAAAAACTTAATCAATCACATTCCAAATAAAACGAAGAATTTTACATTTCAAATATGATTTACTATATTTACAGATACAATAAAATGGTCTTGAATACATTAAAAGTTTTATGTATATATGCATTATATGGAATATATGTATTTTTTACTATGTAAAAATGCGTTTTTTAAACCAAAAAGAAGAGACGAACTCCAAGTGAGAACACAATGTATTATATAAACTGCAAAAGGACAAAGTGGAGTCATCCTGCCCCACTTCACGTAAATGTGGTGAAGCAATTGGGTGGGCTCAGTTGTCATTGTATCAACCAGCCGATAACATAAAATAAGACATTGTGATAAGTTACATCTAATAACTCCTGCCTTTCAGACTATTAGAGCAACCCACTCCATTACAGTGCAGACCAGCTTTCATTTTATTGTCGTCTGGCTAGGCACCTCCTCTAAAAATCATCTGTTTTGAGTATGTTACTGCCAAAATTTCTCAAAGCAATAGCTGAAAACATTAATGCTTGTTGTCTCTTTAAAAATGTTTCTGTTATATAATAGGTAAACTAATAATAAAAATACCAGTGATACTTCTATTACATGTTTGACTTAGATATTATGTAACTTTCTCAAACATGTGCTTAATGCAGTTCAAGGTCAAGGAGGCAACACTGGCACAAGGCAAGGACATTGCAGGGCACACACACAAACCAACAGACAAATTTAGAATTACCAATTAATGTTGTCTTTGACATATGGAAGTAAAACCAGAGTTACCAAGAAAAATTCCTGCAAAATTAGGACAAAATATAGTATAAGCAGATTTTAACCATGTGCAGAAGTTGACCCCACAATGGTGAATTTGTGGGTCAGTAAATTAACAACTGTGCCACTCTAAACTAAATAATTAAGGTCTAAATATTTCTGTAAAGCCTAAATTGATGCACATGATAACAGGCCAGAAAGTGAAGAATTTTACAGTAAGTTATTTCGATCTGAATAGGCACTAATATTCTAGATCATGTGTAACTGTACCTCATAGACCGCAGGCCTATTTGACTCTTTGCTACTTTTAACAACTAATGTTGCCTTTCGAAAGCCAAGGGAGCATATTTGTTTTTTCAGTTTATTCTGACAGCTTAAAGGCCAGACAAGATCTATAGCCCATTAGCTCACTGGTAAGTGCCTTTTTAGAAATTTAAAGCAGAGAAGTATTTGGCATCCTATGGGTTATTGGTTTATTATACGCACATCAAAAGCAGCAATTGTAAACTCAGGTTACCTGGCCAGTCTCTAAATTGTGTGCCCTACAATTGACTGTCCATTGGCACCCACTGTACATCCAATGCTACTTGATGGCCTTTAACACCGTTCAAGGCATGTAATGAAAAGAAAGAATTGATAAAACAGACATATGATTACTGTATATAATTAATATACACTTACTCGGCAAATTATTAGCAACAGTATATTAATATTGGATAGAGGCTCATTTTGCTCTCAAAATAGCCTCAGATTCTTCATGGCATGGACACCACAAAATTCTTTTGAGATTCTGGTCCAGGTTGACATGACTGCATCACAAAATTTCTGTAGATTTGTGAGTCATGCTCCAAATCATCCAACATCTCAAAGGTGTTCTATTGGATTCAGGTTTCGGTGCCTGGGAAGGCCACTAAAGAACACTGAACTCATTGTCATGATCTTGAAACCTGTTTGAAATAACTTTCGCTTTGTGACATGGTGTATTATCATGCTGGATGTAGCCATTAGAAGATGGTTAAATTATGGCCATAATGGGATTCAGATGGTCAGCAACCATACTCAAATAGGCATGATGATTGACTGGTATTAACAGGCCCAAAGTGTGCCAAGAAAACATTCCTTACAAAATTACATCACTGCCACCAGCCAGGACTATTGACACAAGGCTGTCATAGAGTTGGGTGCATGGATTCATGCTGTTGATGCCAAATTTTGTCCCTACCATCTGTGCACCTCAACAGAAATAGAGATTTGCCAGGCCAGGCTAAGCTTTTCTAGTCTTTAACTCTCTAGTTTTGGTAAACTTGTGGTCCCTGTAGCCTAAGCTTTTTGTTTTTGGCTGACAAGAGTGGATCCCTATGTGACCTTCTGCTTTGGTAGCCCATTCAGTCAAAGTTCAACATGTTCTGCATTCTAAGATGCTCTTCTGTTTACCACTGTTTTAGAAAGTGGTTATTTGAGTTACAATAACGTTTGTGTCAGTGCAAACCAGTCTGGCCATTTTCCTCTGACTTCCCTTATCAACAAGGCATTTCCACCCACAGAACTGGCACTCAGTGGATGTTTGTTGTTTTTATGCACCATTCTGGGTAAACTCTATAGAATGTTGCACATGAAAATATGAGAATCAGCAGTTACAGAAATACTCAAAACAGCCAGTCACAATTATGCCATGGTTGAAATCACTGAAATGACATTTTTTGCTCATTCTGGTGTTTGATGTGAACATTAATTGAGGCATTGTTCTGTTGTTACAAGTTTGGCTGATTAAATAATCACATGGATAAGAAAGTAAACAAGTGTTACTAATCATTTTTTGGGTCAGTGTATATGACAGGCCCCCAACACAACTATTAAAAGGAATGTACTACTAAACTTTTATTCTCCCAGGTTTTTCCCATATTTAAGAAATTTATTTAGGGGTTAGTGGAATACTCTTAGCCCTGCCAGACCGGCAGTGATGACTACTTTGAATTTTTGATTTTTTCCTAAATTAGTAGGCATGTAGTGGAAATTTTTATAGTTTTATAATACCATAAAACTTAGTAACTTACTTCAGTACATCTCCTTTCTTGTGCTCACAACGACACCTTGCTGAGAAGAGCTAATGCTATGATTTCTTGTGCCTAGTTCTATAACAATGATCTGAGAGTCTATTGATTCTGCTTGCTCATACAAAATGGTAAAAATTATATCAGATTAAAGGATAACAACATCAATCCTCTTACTTTCTCATATACATACTATAGAGAAAGTACAGGAATTGTGAAAAAATTTGGCCTCAAGATTTTGATGAAGGTTGACGTTTTAGACATTCCTGAGTCGGAAAATACGATTTTTGAAATTATGTCTGTCTATGTGTAAACATGATAACTTGAAAATGCTTTGACCTATGTCAATGAGATTTTGTACACCTGCTTCATATCAAAAACTAGGGGGCTTCGTCCACTGCTTGCTTGCTCGCCATTTCCCCATCCACTCCCACCCCCCCGGCCTGCGCTACATACCATCCACTTCACGTTTCTGCCGCCCGTGTTGTGAAGAGGGGGGCTGAACGCACCCCAAGGAGACGTGGTCGCTCCTCCGAAACCCCCTCTTAAACGGTGATACAATGGGAAACAAATACAGTTTTTTACCTCCTTCTCCTGTTGGCTTGATGCTGCTGGTGTGCCGTGTGATCTGTATCTCGCTCGGCGCTTCGAACATTTAAAAGCCTGCACAGCAGCTGTCTTTTTATCTCTCTGCCTTGTCTCTCTTCTCCCCCAGACATTAGCTGCTCCTGTTGGGGGTCCTGCTCCTGAGGCGTGCCCCTATGAAGAGGAAGACTTTCTATTCGTTTAATTGAAGAACGGAAATGTCCCCTCCAAGTACACATGGAGCTCGATTCACTCCTGAAAGAGACTTATGTTTGTTTGAAGTGTCTGAATAATGTTTCTGTCCCTAAAATCTCCTGTGTATCTGTGCAACTCTGTTACCCAATTGTGACAGCATATGTGGATTTCACTTTCACCAAACAACAAATCTTTTAATTTTAGCGGATACGTCTCTTCATTGGGTAGAAACGCTACTTTTCCCTTATGGCAACATGAATTATACGATCTACAAGTCTCCGACTTAAAGTTTAAATCTGAAAAATATATTTGATCTCTTTTCGCTGTTCCGTTATTTCACCGAGTAATAATTTCCGTTTGTTTGTGCTAATGCGATCTTTACTGTCATCTTTTGAAGACTTTCAAGTTTTTGTATTTCCATTATATCTAACCTGCTCTGCATGTGTATCTCGACAATGTTTCTAAATTCTTTACGAAGTTCTACTTTGTTATCTACTCTTTGTCTTGCGGGACATGAAAGTGTCTCTCTGAGAAAGTCACATCTCATCTCTCTGAAACAGTCTTGGCTTATCCCAAGATTTTTTTATATAATAGAGAGATAAGGAATCTTATCAACATTTGTGCCAATTCCGAAAAGTGGTACTTTAACTGAATTGTTTTGTGAATTTTCAAGTAAAATATGGTTATAACTACAAATAGATAATTCAAATTTTGTATAGATATTTATAATGATAAAAGCAAACAGATATTACTCAACCAGAAGTAGTAGTTTATTTAAACAACCATCTGAAATTTTTGTATCATAATATTAAAAACTGTATTCAATATAACGCATATTGTTTCAATAACTATTATTAATTTTATTTTAATTTATACATTATCAGTTTAATAATAACGTGTAAACATTGGACATGACATGTAAATATAAGGATGTAATGGGAACAATAAGCTGCTACGTCCCCATCATGTTCCTGGCAATACTTTTCATTTTAGATATTTTTTTATTTCTGCCATCATTATCATAATTAAATGTAGCTAAATGCAGTTTTATCTATAGCAATTTATTGAGTTCTTTATTTATAACACCCTCCGTAAGTGCAAAAATATTTTAATATAAAGTTTCATTATAAATAGAGATAAATGATTGTGTATCGATATTATCAATTAGACATGATGAAAAACAAAGAGGTATGATATTTGAGAAATATTGTGCTACTAGAAGTGATTCTGATGTCCTTTTCGTCTATCTCAGTATAGAAGATATTCGATGGGAGCACACTCCCAATTTTTTGTAGTGCACCTCAGGTATTCTTCTTTGCAAACTTTAGAATGCTGTTTGTCCTGTGTTGGAAGTTGCTGAACTGTAACATCTTGAGCTTCTGTAAATAAGTCTTTCTCTATAATTTGTGCTGTCTGTATAACTGTATGCGATGTGATAAACAAGCTTTGATTTGAAGTTCTCCTCTGAATACCTACAAGTTTTGTCATGGAAGGGTCCGATGGTGATGCTATCCACACCTTAGGACTTTCTGTGTAGATCTAAGTAAGTATTCCACATCTTTGATTCTTGCTCTATTAAGTCACACTTACCAGCCTGTTGTGAAGATACAGCTGCAGTCTGCAGCTCCATTTATGGTCACCATGAGGATGAATTAAGGTTGACTGTGTCTATAGTTCTGTTTTCTTTAGCACCCAGGAGAATTTTTAGAAAGAGTTCAAGGAGAAGCAAAGAAGTCTGTTCAAAAGTTTTTTTTTACATTCTGTACAGTATAGTTTCATTGTGTGCTAAAAGCAGAAGCAAAGTAAACAGATGTGACTGTTCATAACTGTTCTGTCTAAAAGACAGTTAGAGGATATTTTTTGTTAAAGACCCAGAGAAAGTTATAAATCAGACATGTGCAAAGATTCAAAACCAGGAAAACAAACTAATCTCGTATTGGTGAGTTCAGAAAAAGTCTTAAACAGGAAAAGCACTAAAGAAATGATCGTAAATATTTTAACAGTGTTTATCCAATTTTGGATACAAGCTAAAGAACATGCCGATATTTACATAGTCACATCAATGATGTCGCACTATACTCCGGGGACTAATGGGGTGTCGTAGTTTAGGAACCAGCTGCCTTTAATTCTGCATAACTTGTGCTTTTCAGCCAGTTCTAAACATGCACATCCTATGTTCCTGACCCTCATACCAACCAATGTGGTCTTTAAGCCATTGCAAGCCCCAATCAGTGGTTAAGGTCGATAATGTATCAAGTTAGATGATCTCAAGTTCCTCTTGTGATCAGTTCTGCCCGGTGATAAAGCAACAATACAAGCAATTTTAGATAAATAACTAAATGGTTACAGTTGAAATCTCCTCTACAATACAATTAAGCTTTTCTAACATATTCTTTATTACTACATGCTTTATCAATATAAAAATATAACATATAGAAGATATTAGAAAATATAATACAGAAAACCAAACCCTTGCTCACAGTCTGTTACCATATCACTGCACAAGTACAAGATAAAAACTGAGAAAGAAGTATCCCTGTTGATTGAACAGAACTAGGCCACAAAGTTACCAAGAGCATACACTTACAAACAATAAGAACTGGAATATTGTTGACCTGTCATAGTGTTTTTCAAAATGACAGTTACAATATTCAGTGAGCCTAGGCATTTATTCTTCCTCTGTCTCAACTTTTAAACAGTCAGACCATGCAAACAACTAGAGAATATGAGGCATAACAAATATTAGCCAAGTACCTATTCATATTTGATTCATTATTCCTACAGTACAATCCAAGCTCCTTGATGGGAAAGTTGCTATAAAAATAAAATTATGTAAAAATGTATGTTCTGAAAATAGTTGCTATTAATAGTCCACATACCATTTTTGAAATGTTATCTTTTGTTCATTGAGGCAAATCAATAGACTCTATTTATCACCTTAAAATGTGATTTCCTATTCTCTTTATGTGAACAACATATAGATATTTTTAGGAAAAATAATTAAAGAACCAAATGCCTTGAGTGTGATTTGTGAACAATGTAAAAAAAAGCAAAAAATAACTTGGGTCTCTGAATAAAGTGATTTCTATTATTGTAGATGGTGTAAATTGAAGGGTTGAAAGCTGCACATTCCAAAGGACATGGACAAGGAGTCTTTGCCAGCCAGTTGAAAGGCAATGGTGAAGCGAACTTGTACTATTTTTATAAATGTAACCCTGAGTGGAAATATGTGGGGGTCATTGTTCTTCATTTGTACCAGTGAAACCTAGACTGGAAAGGAAACAAACAACTATGTATTTCTAATTGACTTCATCCCATCCTCTACTTGTGCTTGCTTTTAATCTCCATAAGCTAAGCCATATGTTCATATTACCAACAACATACATATACATAGTGTCACACACGTGTGATTGGGAGGCGGCTAAAAGGCCTGAATAATAGTTGTACCATGCCAGACCAGGGGGGACCAGTTAAGCTGCACTAACTTTCTCTCTCAATCCTCTGCAGACCATCCATGGGAAATCCCACTCGATCCCAGTGCCATTGATGGCATCGCTTCCGGAACCGGTGCCATTGATGATGCCACTTTCGGTCTCGATGATATCACTTCCAGTTCCGGTTCAGATGACGTCACTCCCTGTCCCTGCCTTTAAAGCCGCCATATTTTCCCTTTCAGTTTAGTTCTGTTTTGGCCTCAAACCTGTGAACATCTCTTCAATTACCCAATTGCAGCCAGAGCACAATATACGGGTGGCTACCCCAAACCTTTTCAATGTCTTTAGTCTGTTATTGTGACAACAGATATCAGTATCTGATTGATCTGTATTTCTTGATATATTAAGTTTGACTTCTTTCAACTATTAAAATTAAAAACTAAATCTGATATATAGTATAGCATTCTCAAAGTTTATCCAATTTGTGGTTGAGTTGGGTTTAGGGGCTATCCTGACAGCGTCGTGCACAAGGCAGAAACCAACCTCATCTTGTTATTTTGAATAGTGTTTGGCCACATAAGCTTTATGGATAGAGACTTCTTAGTTTCTTACACCTTTATGTTCTTAGCCCTGGATGGGGCAGCAGTGCAGGTTCACTCATATATATATATATATATATATATATATATATATATATATATATATATATATATATATAATTTCCTATATATATATATATCCAGGATATTTTTTTATAGATATATCATTGTTTTCTTTTGTGGAAAATGTTCTCGTAATGAATGTTTATTCTGAAATATAGCCTTGTTTTCCACACAAAACTGCGTTAGTAGAGCTGTTGAGAGTATTTTGATCATAATTAGAGAAGCTGGGATTAAATATAAGCATAGCTAAATCAAAATGGATAAAAAGTGATGAACAAAAAGAACCGAACAGATTGGAATATAAAGATCAAGTGCTGTAAAAAGTGGAGAAATTCACATATCTGGGAAGCGAGACTGTGGCGAAAGGTGGCTGTAAGATGGACATGGCAAAGAAATTAGGTTTGGCAGGAGCAGTATTTGTTAAGTTATAAAGAGGACTATAGAGGAGCAGAGACAACAAACTGTGTACAAACCTAACAGTCTATAACATAGCTTCATAAGGAGTTGAAAGCTGGATTTTCACCGGGTAATTAAGAGAAGATTGGACTTGTTTGAACAAAGATGCTTGAGATGGATTATAGGAATAAGATGGCCAAGAACAATTAGTAACAGAGATTTGAGAGAAAAGACTGGTCAAATGGAGATGAGTGAAATAGACATATCAAGAATGATAAAATGGACAGGAAATGTATGGTGCATGGATGATTTAAGGACAGCAAGAAGAACAGAAAGATGGATTCCGGTAGGAAAGAGAAGAGCAGGAAGGCCAAGAAAGAGGTAGAAAAATATGGTGATGGAGAGAGCAAGTGGAAGAAACCTGGAGGAAATGGCACAGGACAGAGATAAGTGGAGGAAGCTTTATAACAGGTGGAGATGCAGCATTGAAGATGATGGCAAACTAACTAACTTTAAAGTGTCTTTTTGTGGTGGTTATGATACTATATAAAACAAAGACTAACTGACTGATTAATTTATTGATTGAGCTTTAGTTACATTTCATTTTATTTAGTACTAGCCATGCCTTTTCTCTGTTCATGTGTTTGAACATCTTTTCATCTGCGCTCCCTCTCTCAAGCATGTTTCTGTAAAATCTGCTTCTCACACTCACTCTCATTACTTTTGAGGTGCCTTTGTCACCTCCTGTTTGCGTTTGTACTTCCCATCTTTAAAGAAAGCTCTGTCAGTGTGCCTTTTATGCCATTTCTCCTTCTCACGTGTCTAACACTAGCACTTCCAATCACACTAAAGCCAAACTGACCAGTCATATTGCTGCAAGGGACAGGACACACACAGACCTTAGTGTTTTTTATATAGTAGATTTTAACACAAATAACATGGAACCAGGCAAATCTGAAGTTAGGAGAAAAAAATATTTATCTACACAATGTCTTATCAATTTTATGAAAAACTCTTGGTTACAGAAATCAGTTATTTTAACTTGAACAAGTACATTTTTTCTTACATATCATTAAAATGAGTCTACATAGTGCGCTTTCTTTTTCTGAAATTATGACTAGACTTTCACACCTTGCTCCAACATTAACATGACGCTAATAAATACCACCACTGAGACTTTCTTTTTACTGATGACTTCATGCATTTCTTGTAGATTTAAGACCACAGTAAATTTAAAACTAAAACTTTAGTCATATTTATAACATTGTTGATCCAAAAAACCCTGTCTAATGCTATTTTATAGCTGTTTTCTTTCAATAAAGACTATGGCATTTGGGAAAATTTAGTCTCTTTTAACATAGTCAGTAAAAATGCAAGTCGTAAATGGGTTAGGATTGCTTTTCAACAACAATTAAATAGAAGAAATAACATGTACAACAGATATATGAGACACTTCAAGCAATGGACTCTAGATTTATTAGCCCTATACATTCCAATAGCACACAGCAACTGAAATAGTTTTCCAGTAGCTTTGGAAAATCAGACACATTTTACAGACTCTTCAATTTGTAGTAAATGTAATAGGATCAAAATGGTTTGAAACAAATTGAATGTAATTGTGTAAAAAAGACACAAATATTCTATATTGTTATTATGCATGTAATAGTGTATGAATTACTAGCAGAATTTAACGATCCTGAAAACATTATTTTCACATATCCATATTATGAAATCTTGTACTTCCATTTGGAGATTCACATATAGTGAAAAGCTGAAACACTCATCCTTTTTAAAGAACACTCGCTCCAATATCCACACTAACTGACACATGGCTAGTTTTGATAGGACACACATATACACCATACCAGATACTCCCTCCTCTACCCCTCTACTGATCAGATAAGAGAAAAATATTTAATATAAAGTAAATACTCAGAGATACTGAAATATCCAAAAGGTTAGCAATAGTTTGATACAATTAATTAGAAGCAAAATCAATACATTCTTGACAAATTCTAAAGAAATATGTAACTGTATCTTATAAAAGGAGTCTTGCAGTTGCGTAAGACAAGCTGGTGCACTAACAACAAAGCAAACATTATCACATCAGTGTTAATAATGTTATTTTTTTTTGTTATTTTTTGTGGATTATTTTTAAAGGAGTACCGTATATACTTGTGTATAAGTTGGATCTTGAAACCTAAAAAATTGATCATATAATCGTACCCCGATTTATACACCTGTTAAAAAATACGACACTGTAATATTTTTGTTTTTACATCTTCTTGCTTCCTCCAATCTTGCACCAGTTTCTCAGACACATCGAATTTTGTTGCAGCAGCGCAGTTACCAATTTCTTTTGCCACTTCAATGACTTTTAATTTTAAACCAGCTTCACATTTTCTTCTGATCAAATCCTCCAATGTAGATAAGGGATGCTCTTACGATAAAGGTGTATAAGGGTGTGAGATACAAAAAACACAAAACAGTGCAAATGGCGCTTCGGAATAGTTCAGGTATTACTGTGTGGTCATGTAGGCAAAATGCATAGAAAAAAAAGGCAATGTGCTCTGTAGTTACTCTCTCAGGTGGCTCATGCTGGACCAATAGCATGAGTTTTCCGCATTCGACTTATAAGACTGACATTATAAAATACCGAAAGTTATACAGTAAAATCAAGCCCCTACTTATTCGCGGGAAAACTTAAACACGAATATATATGGTACTCCACCCAGAAGTGATATTTTTTTTTTTATATGTTTCTTACTTGTGTAGTTTGTAGTAGTGGCTGAAAAAAAATGCAATGTCATGTTTTCTTAGAGAAAGGAGAGGATAAGGTGCATGGTATATAGCAGGTAATGACCAATGCTGTACAACAGCAAATGATGTGAAAATGTCAATGGAAAAAAAAATCTCATGTTACTCATGTCACATAATCTACTGTACATGTCAGTAATTAAGCCATATACTCAAAACATGCTTTTTTGCTAAAATGTTAAATATAGACTTCCATAATAATTGAACTGAAGACAGGACTCTTGACCAACTAATAAGGGGGACAGATGGGTCTTCAATTCAAAAAGTCATTCCCATGAAGCTTTAGTTTCTTGTTTAAGATGTGTGTTGATTACATATATAAGAAATATTTTACATAATTTTAGTAAAAAACATATGTTTTGCATGTTTTGATATGACTGGATAACTGACATGTGGATTATGCAACACAAGTAATGTGAGATTTGTTTATTCGCTAGGCATTTTTCACATCCTTTGCTGTTCTACAGCATTGGTCACTTTTGGCTTCTGTTATATCACATACTTTTTTTCTCTCCATTCTGAATGTAAATGTGAGATCAAAATGTTCCTCAGTCACCACTACAAACTACATGGGGTAAGTAACATTTAAAAAACATTTTTTATGTGAAGGTTTGCTATAAGCAATTAAATCTTAATCTTTTAGTAACTTTTTTATTATTATTTCTGGTGCTCACTTATAAAACATCTTTCTGTCTCTTCTTTTGCCAGAAAAAAAAAACAACTTGTTCATTAAGCAGTAATGTCCCATTGGGTGTTATCTAAACAGAGCTGTTAGGTGATTAGGGATTACTGTGAGAACAAGCCAAAATATTTGCCAAATAAGCTAAGATTTTCTTTTAGTAAGGTCGGAGCAGTGGACAGTCCCAGAACTTGTGTTTGAGTGATGCAGGTCCCTATTGTTTGTTTTTGTAATGTGGGAAGAAATCAGACTATCCAGAAAAAAGCCACCTAGACAGAGGGAGAGCTCTTGAACATTTAGCATACTGTGATTGGAGTCAGGATTCACAACCATGTGCCTAGAACTCTTAACACTGAGAGTTTTATATAATACAGATTAATCCCTGACAAGCATTTTTTAACAAAGCAAATGCCACTAATGGACCTAAGTCTGTTGCAAAGCGTTTTCCTAAGTATTCAAACTTTGAAAACATAGGGTCATCATATAGAAAGTGACCTGGTCAGAATTAACCAGTGTACTTCTTTTCATTATTTTAATATATTTTTTTTAAATATTGTCTCAAGAGGTCTTCCATCCTAAGCTGAGACAGAATGTACTGTTACCTTTGGGGGCAGACTGTAATGCTTAAATGGTTAGATGAACACTTGTTGCGGTATTATAAGAAAGGTGACTTTCTGGTGTTCATATATTCAAGCAAGTGGAATAGCTACATAAACATAAATTATAATAAAGAGGAATCACACTGATTATTAGTTAAACCAAGAAGCTACAATCTTGTTAATGACGTATTTGTATTTGAGCTATTGCTGTCCCTCTGACCGTTTCATTCTTGTGTTTTTATATGAACAGCATTTAAGCATCAAGCACCTTTTACTTTTTAATTTTGTATATCTGGTTTTGTGAAAATGTGTTAAAGATGCTAGGGTGCTCATTATCATATTTAAATTTTAAATATGACCAAAAACACATATATTACAAAAACTATATTGTCTTGTTGGTCCAGTTTTAAATAAAATTGACTTCAATTAACTGTTGGTAATGAGAAATCATCAACAAAGCTCTGCATTCAATAGAAATAAAAATGAAATCTAAAATTGTTGAAAGTAGCCAAAGCAGCAAAGGAAATTAATGCTACTTTTATAAATACTATAGCTGACTGTAAACCTAGGAAGACAGTATTATCAAATTTTGCTCAATATTGCCTTTATGGAAAGCAAATTATTTTGTGCTTTGCTTTACCTCTGTATGAATGTGTCATTTTGAGTAGCTAGATATTTCTCTTTGCTCTGACTTATCTCTCTATGCCTTAAGCCCCAGGCTCTACTTTATGTTTGATCAGTGTAATGTATATCATATTCCTGGCAGCACCACTTCCCTGGAGAAAACCAGGATTTCAAATTGCTGCTCACGATTCTTCAAGCTAACTGAAAGGGCACAGAGTGAATTAATGCATCCCTCACTGCTCCTCAGTATTTATTCATTATATTTGCATAGTTTCCTTTTATTATTTTTTTAGAAGTTGTATATTTTAAGTTTCTGCCTATGATAATAGATACAAACCTTTTAAATGCTAAATTAAACATGCTGTGTTATCATTGAGTCACTCAAATGCAAAACACTGCTTGTATTTAAAAAGTAGGTCACAGCTAAGTAATGAAAGAGAACATATATTCAAATGCACATTCATCCTTTAATGATGTACCTAATCTATTATTCTGTAAAGAAAACATGAAAATAAAAGTCATTATGTGTTATTTGTTTTCATTTTATGTGAAGCCAACAGTAAATATGTTGAAATGGATTTTTTTCTACATTGCTGTTATTTTTTTATAATGCTTATGCATAGTAATATGCTAATATACACTGCATGCTTTTCTTTGACTAATATGAAAACAGTTTTTACCCTAGAAGGATTTCATTTTTCCTTTGACTGATGCTTAAACCTGAAAGATATTATTTAAGGTAAGCTGATAGAAAAACCTCCCTTGACCCCCAGGGAGAAACATACAAATGTACAATAGCGAAGAGAAAATAAGCAACAAAGCAGTAGGTCACTCAAAAAAGCTATGACTTTTGATTTATTCTGGCAAAACTAAAAAAAAAGACATTCTGAAAATCCTGTATTGAGAATGCATTTAAAGCAAGTCCATATAAATAACTGTCCACATGAGGAAAATCATATAGGATAGGAAATAAATCTTGGCATTTTGATTTACACATATCCCCACATATGTATTTAACACATTATGTTTAAGGAAATCTTTTGTTTGAGAAAGCTGCATGGATTACTTGTCATAATATAACAGTAATATATTATAATACTTCAGTTAGGGGTCTGAGGATGGGAATCAAAAAACTGACAGGACACCAGATTATCACAGGGTCCATCCAGACACATGCCCAATATCACGCTCTTGTTGTGACACTTTGGAATTGCCAAATAACATAAACAAATAACATGGAAACTTCACACAGCAAGCCACTGGGTGCAGTATTTCAGTTTATTTATTTTTGTGTAGCCTTTTAACTGAGTGCAGGCTGAGAGTGTAACAATAAGTTCATAAGTAAATGCAATTGCAAACTTTACAAATTACTAATCATATAATGCATATATAAAAAATTAAAACAATGAAAAATTTTTTAAACACACAGGAAGGAATTTCAGTTTCAATTTGATTAACGTAAGAGGAACCTAACAAATTTTGTCCATTAAAAAACTGCTAAAAACACATCACTTTAACATGGCTTTCTCATAACTTCATTTTAATTTAATCCTGATGCTCTGCATATTCAATTAATTATCATTACTATTCATGGTGGCTCCAAAATCCGTACTAACTCCTACTCTCTCTTCTGTTCTTTTTCTGGTTTTCTGTGGGCGCTACCACCTCCTAACCAAAGCACCATGATGTCCCTACATTGATGGATTAAAGGCCAGAAGTCAACATAACTGTCATCATCAAGTCCTTCCATGAGAACCCTGAATACAATGAGGACTGATCATTTATGTTAGGTAGAATGCCTAGAGGGGGCTGGGCGGTCTCATGGTCTGGAACCCCTGCAGATTTTATTTTATCTCCAGCCATCTGGAGTTTTTTTTGTTTTTTTCTGTCCTCCCTGGCCATCGGACCTTACTTTTATTCTATGTTATTTAGTGTTCTCTGATTTTAATTCTTACTTTGTGTTTTTTCTCTTTCTTCTTCATGTAAAGCACTTTGAGCTACACTATTTGTATGAAAATGTGCTATATAAATAAATGTTGTTCTTGTTGAACAATGGTCAGCTGACAACAAGAGAAGAGAAAAGCAAAAGCTCCAGGCAGCAGCATCCCTAGAAAAAATAAACCTCTTGGCTGGTCAGGAAACAAAGTCACATTCCTGGAGACCTAGGCCAACTGGCTGCCCACTCTGATGGCTGCCCACTTCTTACTGAAGAGTTTGTGCTGGGCCATCTAATATGATGATGGAATCTTACCATCCATTGATTCCAATGTTCTCAGTAGCTCAGATGTCATTCCTTGGGTAGTAAAACACTTTGGAAGTAGAGAAGTGGCATCAGGTCCGACACAAGGATAATGAGAAGAGAAACAGAGTAGATTAGGGTTAGTAATTTTCATAATTATTGTATTACTTACATTTTCTACAAAGGGCTAACAAACAGAGATGTGATATGCACAGCTAATCAGCAGCTCTAGTCAGGGTATGCCAGATTGAAGTACTGAGTAGTCAGCCTGGATTTAAAAGCTGAGATTGACGGGCACCTCCTATATAAGCTGTCAGATCACAGGAAATTGCTTCAGGGCTCTGTAAGTAATAGCTTGACCTCCCAATGTTATTTTTTATAATACTTGGAATATTTAATAGACCAGCATCTTGATATCTGAAAGTGTGTTCGTTTGAAAGTAATGATAAACTGAGATTGGTAAGCATTGTCTTGGCCATTTAAACTTTATATGTAAGAATGAGGATTTTGAAAACTGCCCTAATCTTAACTGGAAGCCAGTGTAGTAACTTAAGAATAGGAGTCATGTGATTGTACTTTGTAATTCTTGAATTAACTTAAAACTGCATATAGAATGGTTTGAAAATTATCTGAATACTGCATTGGAGTTGTCAGTGCTACTTCAAATGTCCTCCATACTTAGAAAGCATCTTCATTTTCCAGTATAATCTTGAAAAACAGGTTTTAGATAGTGCTTTAGTTTGTGTCAAAGATGATACCTAAGAAGGATAGAAATTTATTTGTCCTCAGGGGAATTTGGATTTTTTATAGAAGCTATTTAAATAATAAATATGTAAATAAATAAGTAAAAAATAAATATACACACACATTTTGGTCTGAACATATCAAGAATAACTAGAAAGAAAGAAAAAGGTTCTGACTTGGCTGTCACATTTACAGTGAGGCATTATGCAGATGGCAGTGTAAGAAATCATTATGGTGAGAAGACAATGTCCGTTTTCGCTGTGTTGTGAGTTGAGGGAAGAAAGATGTTGACGGTAAAACTTCTTTGCATTCTGATGCTGTTGCAAAAGTGCATAAAAAGTGGCAGAAGAGGGTATGTAAGACCTTTAAATGTATCTCCTCATTACAATGGGGAATATGCAGTGCTTGCATTGCCTATGAGAGAACTGGATAAAGAAAAGCACTTCGCTTTTAAGTTTGATGATTTGCTTCACCACCTTAAACCATTCATCAAACCTTGAAACACGCACATCGTTCCTGTTGGAGCTGCAATGCACCTTGCCGTCATGCTGTGTTACCTTGCAACAGGCATCAGTCTCCGAGTATTAGCAGCTAGCTTCAAGTTTGGCCCAGCAACAATTTCCAACATCGTGGCCAAGGTCTGCCAAGCCTTATTGACTGCCCTAAAGGAGGAGTTTGTGGCTTTCCCTGATACAGAGCAATGGGTGAATGGTATTTGTAGAACTGCCCAAACTGCCTAGGTGCAATAGACAGGAAACAGGTGAGGGTACCATGCGCCATGCAAGACTGGGAGTGGATTTTTTAATTACAAAAGATAGTTTAACTTTATCCTAATTGGCATGTGTGAGGCCAGATACAGATTCACCATTGTAGATATAGGAGCATACGGCCGTGACAGTGACAGTGACACAGGAGTATTTGTGAGAAGCCAATTTGGGTCACAACTTATTCACAAGAACCTGTCCCTGTCCCTGCTGCCTGTGTTTGCTCTGCCTGGCAGTGAAGTCATCAGCCCCCATTTGTTCATAGCAGATGAAGCATTCTCATTCTGATGCGACCCAATTCAGATCACTGTGAAAAGTTCTCTCTCTCATACACACACACACACAGAGTTTTCTTTTTTGGTGTGTGTTTGTCTTTTTAACTGAAATATGCAGTAATCTAATCATGCTTCTGTTTCATGTTTTAATATCAGCATCAAATCTCACTCCTGGGGAGCGTATTTACAACTATCTGCATTCCAGAGCCAGAAGGATTGTACAGAATGCTGCTAGGTAAGAGAATTTTTGGAAAGGCCATGGAGTGTTCAGTTGACAAAGCACAACACATCACCAAAGCATGCATTGTGCTGGTGACAGTACGGAGCATGATGGGGCATAATATGTGTCCAGTACCATGGTGGATGATGGGGATATCCCAGGAGAGTGGAGATGCATGGTTGAGGAAGATTCTAACCTAACAAATCCAAGACACCTCACTACCAACCGGGCTGCAAGGACTGGCAATTTTGTCGATGAACATCTTAAGGAATATTTTCAGGCTGTTTCAGAGAAAGTTTCCTTCCAGGATGCTGTGTTCCAGTGAGGCACAATCAATTAAGACTCTATTTATTCTGTTTTTCATTATTGATCCCTCAAAGATTTAGAATGTAAATAGTTAAAAATAGTTTGGGAGATTGAAATGCTTATCAAGGTACTTATTTGACATATTTTTGAAGAAATGCTTTAATTTTGTTGCAGCAATGTTGAACAGTTCTTTTAAATATTTCATACAGTTGTTTTGTTGTATGTGTAAAAATTTAAATAAACATACAAATTTTAAGTGTGTGTTTGGCATGCAAAAAACATATGTAAATAATTAGAACATTGCTTATTGTGTTTATTTAAACTAAACTCATAAAACTCAAAGTACAAAAATAAATACAAATGTATATACAGTTTGCATCTTTCCATGTTGGCTGTTACTGCAGAACTTTACTGTTTTTTTAAAGTTACTCATATGAAAACATGAGTTCCTTTATCTCTTTAACCAGCCTCTTTGCATCTGGTTCTGCAAGCTTCAAAAGGAACTGCCACATCACTACAGTCAACTTTTTTGTCTCGCTTTCTCTTCTTTGATGGTTCTGAAGCTGTTGGTGTTGAAGACCCGCTAGACCAGGGGGTGGCATTTTTAAAGCAAACAGACATTTTATCCTTAATGTCTGACCCAAGATTTACAAAGAGACGCAATGGATAGAGAAGGGGATTTTTTAATTCAATATGGGTATATATACATTTCATACAAAAAAAAAACTTCAAATACAAAAAATAAAGAAAAACTATTTAATGAGACTTTTGACATTGCATTTCTGCACAGAGTTGCTTCATGTTCGGTGAGTAGTTGGAAGTCTTCAATTTTAAACAGGATTCCAGGTTTACATCATTAAGCTGGCTTCTTGGCTTGCTTTTGATATCATTCATGTTGAAGAAAGTCTACTTACAATAATAAGTGGACCCAAAAATTGTCAAAATTCCAAACACTACTGTTTTGAGTTGACAATAATATTCTGGAAGGCAGTTCCATGTTTTGAAAATCAGTTGGTCCTCCTTTTGACAGTTGGAAAGTTTTGTCCATTTGTGATTCATGGCTAAAGTCGCCTTTTCTGTTTCCAGGTTTTCTAGTTCCACTTGCAATGATGTAAATTTTGAAGACTACAAATCTTTCCTTTTCAAGTCCATTAGTTGTAGTTCAAACTGAGCACTGTCAACTGTTGGAAACAGCAAAAAATTTATTCAACTGACATTCACCAAAAGTCGTTTTGTCAAGAACGAAAGAGTGGACTTCTCGTCTCTGAAATCTCTGAAGCAACCAGTAAATGAATCATGCATTTTTCCAATAGCTGCCAGAAAAAACACTTGTTATCAATGCCACTTCTAATAGTTTTCAAATGGTGTTTCAAAATTACGAAATGAAACAGATTTCCACTTTTCAAGTCTTCTGCAAACAAAAGTAGTTTTGTTTGAAAAGGGTAACAAAGCCTTTATTTTTACCCATCATTACTGGTGCTCCATCTGTAGTAATAGATACCAAATAATTGATTTCAAATTCCATAACAGTTGAAAATTCCAAACTTGCTGTAGAGATACAGTATCTTCACTTCGAGTTTGCCCTTTAAGAGGTATCAAAGCCAGTAATTCTTCATGGAGATCTTTATTTGGAAACATATAGTACCAGAAAGCTAATTTGTGTGATTTCCTTCATGTCACGACTCATCACATACGAAAGAAAATACAAATGCAAATCATTAATCTGTTGATTTGTCACATTCTTGCCCATCTTAATGATTCTGTTGTGAACAGTTTTTGTGGATAGTGGAGGGTTTTTCATTTTTAAATAATATCTTCTTTATTTTTGAAGCCAGATTAGAGATGTTCGGCCAAACTGTGAAAGTATTTATATGCTTTGCAATCTAACAAAAAACAGCAAAACTTGCTGATTGTTGCATATTTTGCTTTAATTCTGTCACCGTTTTTTTTCTTTCTTTTCTGAATGAATATTGTCAATGTCAATTTATTTATATAGCACATTTAAAACAACATAGGAATGCTGTGGCCAAAGTGCTTCACAATAAAAGAAGAAACAAAACATACAATTAACATAAATGACATAGAAATAAATGAACATAAATAAAATAAATAATAAATAGAAGTCAGATTACATAATTACAATGAGGAAACCATCAGTATTACTGAAGGTCACAGAAAGCAAGTGAATAGAAATGAGTCTTTAATCTTGTTTTGAACAGTTCAATTGAAGACGAATCCTTTATGTAATGAGGTAAAGAGTTCCACAGGTGAGAAGCAGCAGCTGCAAAAGCACTGTCCCCCTTAGTTTTACACTTAGTACGAGGGACAACAAGAGACAACTGACCAGAAGATCTAAGCACTCTAGATGGCTGGTGTAAAGCACACAATTCAGATAAATAGGCAGGAGCAAGCCCATGTAAAGATTTAAAAACTAGCAATAAGATTTTAAAATCAATTCGAAAACTGACAGACAGCCAGTGTAAAGAATCTAATATTGGAGAAACAGAATCATACTTTCTTGCCCCAACCAGAAAGCAAGCGGCAGCATTCTGGGCCAACTGTAACCTGCGTATCAGGGATTTGCTAATCCCAGAATACAGCGAGCTGCAGTAATCAACATGAGATAAGATAAAAGCACGAGTAGCTTTCTCAAGATCTTTAGAAGATAAAAAAGGCTTGATCTTACCTAAAAGACAAAGCTGGAAAAAGCAACTCTTGACTACAGAATTAATCTGTTTCTCAAAAGAGAGGTTACTGTCAAAAATAACACCAAGATTGCGGACTTGAGGTCTGCAAAAGAAAGAGAAAGAGCTGAGAAGTCCAAGACCAATTTGGGCTTTTTCTGATGGACCCACTATAAGCACCTCCGTTTTATTTTGATTCAGATCAAGAAAATTATTAGCCATCCAGGATCTTAGTTCAAAAAGACAGTTGTGCAGTTGATTCATTGCAGAGTTGCAGACGGGAGTATAAACCTGTGTATCATCAGCATAGCAGTGAAAAGAAATGTTAAATTTCCTAAAAATAGCTCCAATAGGGTGAAGGTATATCGAGAATAAAATAGGACCCAAAATGAACCCCTGCAGAACACCACATTTAAGAGAGCAGTAGACAAAAAAGAGGAATTTAAAGTCACTGTAAAGTGTCTACCAATTATATATGACCTGAACTAGTTAAGAGCAGCCCCTTTAAGCCCAACAAGATGTTCAAGCCGCAACAGCAATAGCTAATGGTCAATAGTGTCAAAGGCAGCGGACCAGTCAAGGAGGACAAGGACTGCAGTGCCGCCCAAGTCAGTTATAATAGAGATGTCATTGAATACTTTCAGGAGGGCTGTCTCAACACCATGAAAATGCCTAAAGCCAGATTGGTAGATCTCAAATAAATTATTGGAGTTAAGGTGATCAACCAATTGATTATAAATAATTCTTTCTAATATTTTAGCCAGAAATGACAATTGGGAAATTGAGCAAAAATTGGCTAAAACTCCAAGATCTAATTCTGCCTTTTTTAGAAAGGGACGCACCACAGCATGTTTAAAAAATGAGGGCACAAACCCCTCACTAATAGAACCATTGATAATGGATATTAAAGATGGACCCAAAACATCAAAGGCTTCCATTAAGAAGCGTGGTGGTACAATATCAAGAGGACTGAGAGTAGGTTTAAGGGTGTCAATAGTACTTTTTAACTGTGAAAGTGAGACGATCAAAAGTTTCCAAGACAATGCCATAATTAACAGTAGGAAGTTCATAGCCAGTTTGAACAATACCACAGCGGACTGTATCAATTTTACTGACAAAGAATGAAAGAAACTGCTCACATGAAAGAACAGTACTATTTAATCCAGTCTCAAAATGAGAGTGAATGACCACATTAATTGAATTAAATAAGACCTTAGGATTCCTAGAATGTCGGGATACTAAATTAGTGAAGAAATCATGTTTCGCTTTCTTAACTGCAACCTAGATGTTGAACAGAGAAGTCCTAAAAATCTGATTAGAAACAATCAGTCCATCTTTTTTCCAACGCCGTTCCGCAGTTGGACAGGCGCAGCGTAGCGGCCGCATAGTTTAATTTAGTCAGGGAGCAGGTCCTCCCTTATTACAGCGTATCTTGAGCGGAGCAATTGAGTCTAAAACCGTTTTACAAGAAGAATTAAATTCTAAAACAGAATCATCTATACCATCATATTGAACATGTACATCAAGACTAGAGAATATGGTCTTAAAATCGGAAATAACAGAAGATTTTAAAAAGCAAGAACAGTGTGGAGTACAACTAGTAGTAGGAACATCAACAGTAATATTCAAATTCATCATTATAGAAAAGTGATTAGTTAGAAAAACATTACACAAATCAATATTATTAACTGAACTATCACGTGTAAGAACAAGATCAAGGGGGTGACTGAGAGAGGGAGTTGGCGTATTAATATGCTGGATAAAATCAAATGAGTCCAATAAAGATAAAGTCATTAACCAAAGGTTTTGATTGACAACAAACGTGTATGTTAAAATCACCAACAATAAATACTTTGTCATGGGAGAGGGTAATATCAGCCAGGGGATCAGAGAATTCAGAAATGAAAGTATCATTAATTACAGGAGGTCTATAAACCACAGCAAACAATAAAGAAGGGGAGCTGCACACTTTGAAAAGTTGCAGTTCAAAGCTACTAAACAGACCCCTTGTAAGGCTTCGACAAAAGAGCATACTTTTAAAAACAGTGGCAATGCCCCCACCATGACGAGTCAGCCAATGAGAGTTTAAAAACGAATAACCTGATGGTACCAAGTCAGCAAAACACCATTTACAATCCAGGTCTCAGTGATGAAAAAGAAATCCAGTTTATCTGAGATAGTAAAGTCTTGCAGAATAAAAGTTTTATTAGACACTGATCTCACGTTCAAGACAGCAGCCTTGATAGAAGTAGAAGAGCTTGCTGCGGGATGAGCACAGGTGAGCATGAGAAGATTAGCAGCTTTCACTCTCCGAGAGCACACCGAGGAAGAGTGATGCCACCTTGAGATGGAGAAATTAAATCCGGTATCCAGCGCCCATGGACCAGGAATGGAGTCCTCTACAGGAGAAGATGGGTCATAGACAACTTGCAGGCTTCGGGAAGCCAAGCTCTGGGATTTGAGCTCTGGGCGTTGTTTAACAGCAATACCGGCTCTTCTTTCATGGTGGCGGCGTGTGCATTTGCGTCTCCGAGAGGCATTCAGCTCACTGATACAGGTGAACACCGGCGTCCAGGTGAAGAAGTTAGGAGATGAATAAAACAAAGGTGGAGGTTCACATAATATCCCATCAGGAGATGAAAATTGAGAGGAAAGCAAGCAAGAAAATATGTTAAGTAAAGGATCACGATCATAAGACAGTGGCTGCTGAGATAAACTAATACATAAAAATGAACTTAAAACATAGATTACTGAGACAAGCAGATGGCCAGCCACACCAGTCAGCGCCATCTTCAACCAAAAAGTCTTTAAATACATCGCACTTTGTTAAGAAGTGAACTTCAAGATTTAATTTTTTGATAATGGATAACTTTTCATTGGAAATCAGACATTAGATGTGAAGAACCACAGAATTTTGTGTATCTGTTTTAAATCACTCTAACACGTAACAGCACAAAAGTGACTAATATTACAACACTGTTCAGTTCTGTAGTGATGGTCTTCACCCTCACCCCTACTTTCTTGAGTAAAGTAAGTTTGGCTCTGCAGTCATCTGCCCTTCATTCTCCTCTTCACTACTTTAACTGTGCTAACCGAGCACTGCAAAATGTACTCACAACTCCAAACTCAGCTGGCTAGAATATGTAAATAGGAGAAAATATAAAAATGTTTATGAAGATCTGAGAAGGCATGGTGACGATTAACCACAAAAATTATATTAAAGAATTAGGAATCCCAATAAACACTGAAGCATACATCCAATTTTGAGTACTAAAGAAAACTCTGGAGAACATATGATTTGGCCAAAGACGTAACCTCGTCAAACAAAATGACTTTCACGAAGATGTAGATGATGCAGTTATGAGATTAAACACAACAGAAGCACATGGCGGACATCCTGATTCACATAAAGCTAAAGAAATATCTAAATGAAAAATAATATTAGCCCATAAATAAATTATTTATCTTTACAAAAGTATTATCAAATAATATGTTAAGACATGAAATTGTGAGGTTTCCGACCCCTGGGTTAGACTCAGAAAGATCTGGTGAAGGGAGCTCAGTTGTAGGTAAAGGCACATATCGTGTACTTGGACCAAGAATTTTCTGGTTGATTGTATGCAACCACAATGAAAAATTCAATTTATTTCAGTCAACAATCTGTTTTGACTGCCACAATATGCAAAAAAAAAATATTTGGAGGCAATATACATTTACATCTATTTATTTGCCAATACCTTTATACAAAGCGACTGGCAACATTTAAGATACAATTGGTCACATTTCTTTTGTTTTTTCAGGCAGGTGAAGTGACTTGCTCCGGGTCACACAGCATCAGTGGTGGGATTTGAACCGACAATCTTATGATTTTAGGTCCAAATCCTTAATCACTGCTCCACACTGCTTCTGCACACAACTTACATGTGTAAATATTACTCAAGTTGCTAAAATGTAAATGATTAAGATAATACATAAAGAAAGCAGAGTAAAAACCAATTATTCTGTGCGTACAGGATGAGGTGATGTTAGCTAGGTCTTGTATTAACATATAGTATACTATACTATATACTATAACATATATTATATGTTAAATATGACACTTTAGCACTTACCATGGTATCAGAATTTGAGTTGGCTGGACAATATGTCACAAAGTTTTGTAGCCATGCAAGACACTTAACACTTTCAGGACAAAACACAGCTTTGGCTGAATCTCCACTTCTTTTCCCAGACATTTTCTGCTTTGCAGAGTGCCTAGGGAATGTACAAACCAGCTGACATCTTCAACATTTCCCTGAGGCAGGCAGTCATATCAAGTGCTTCAAAACCATCACCATCACACCCATGCTGCAAAAATCTTCTGTCTCTTGCCTCATTGACTATTGCCCTATTAGCTCTCACACCCATCATCATGAAGTGCTTTGAGAGGCTAGTCTTGGGTCCATTGAAAGCTGGACTTTGCACATAACATAAGCCTCTTCAGTTTGCCTGTTGCTTGAAACTTTCCATTGAGGATGCCATATTCATCTATCCTTCATCTGTCCCTGTCCCATTTAGCCAAAAGAGACAATTATGTTGGAATGCTGCTCATAGACTTTGGTTCAGCATTCAACACCATCATCCCTCTGAAGCTCATAGGGAAGTTCAGTCTGTTAGGCTACAACACTTCCCTATGCAACTGGGTCCTGCGCTTCCTGACAGAAAGACCACAGACAGTTGGTGTTGGAAACATCATCTCTGGCACCACCATGCTGAATACTGAAAATCATCAGGGATGTGTATTTAGCCCACTTCTCTTCACTGTGCCTACTCATGACTGTATGGCTGTGTAGAGCTCTAACACCATCATTAAGTTTGCTAAAAATACAACTGTGGAGGGTCTCATCAGTAATGAGGAAGAGTCAGCTTACAGAATGGAGATACTGTACATTGATGGTGTAAGTACAACAATCTGTCTCTTAACATGGATAAAATAAAAGAGATTCAATTAAATCAAGGGCTGCTTCTTGATTTATAGTATAGTAATATATAGTATAGTATAGTTCATTACCTGTTTTGCAATTGGCATGTCTTAAATGTATTTTTGCACCAGGTCCTTGGGAACATTAACTCGAACCATTGTATGCTGCAGCTGTGTATGGATGGTATTACAATAAAGCCACTTGACTTGACTTGACCTTTGCCATATTGTAATTTGCTCACTAAGCTTCTGAAGACTTTTCTGCTGCATTTACCTGTCTCAGTCTCTGTCCAACAAGATTGTCACTTCAATGTTTTATTGAGATGAATGTTGACACACATTATCTGCAGATAAATTTACAATTTAAGCTAATGTTGATCTTGTTCAATAATGGAAAATTAAATTGGTTTGCAGATGTAACACTCAAAAAATTTAATGTCACAAATTAAAATAAATGAGCATGCAAAAATATTCCAAAACATCAAACAAGTTTTCTTTAATATATGTATAAAAGGCTCTAGATAAAAATGAATATTTTAAAAAATAATTTGGTAAAATACCTTAAAAAAGAAACTAAAAGATTGGCAATATATTTAGCTCTGACATGCACAAAAATACTTAGAAGTTCATTATTAGTTATAATGTACATCACAGAGTGTAACACATAAGGAGCAAATACTTCTTAATTAAGCTAAACACAGTAGCTGTTAGATAATGCCACTTACAAAATTCCTCCAAATCATAGAGCTGCATCTCAATGTGTCTCCACAAATGGTTTTTTCAGATAATGGCCTACAATTAAAGTGTAGAGAGAGTGAATCTTTCTTGTAACTCAAGAGACCTAAAATGTCAGCTTCCTATTAGCCAGTTGCAAATTAACAACCAGAAATTCTAATGCAAAATTTCTGTGAATCCCCAAAAAGATTCAGTACATGTTAACAGAAAGATATTTTTCTTCTGTTGCTTGAAACACACCTGAATTAGTCACAAGCAATGCATTGACTGTGTTTTTCTTTCAAAAGGAGGCACTGGCAAAAGGGCTGTTAAATATCACACCAGGTTTCTCTGGTGAAAAAGAAACAAGGAGGTGAGAGTGAGAGCTGGCTCAGTAACAGAAGCAAAGCAAGTATATGGAAGGAGAGCAAACATTACAAAATAACTCTTAAACCACAAATCTAGCAAGTATTAGACTAGAGGCTTTTTCTCAAGCACAGTTAAGCTGTCTCTTTAATTTCCAGCACATCTTCTAACTCATAAACATACTATAATTAATGTTGCCTAGCATCAAACACTGACTGGAGGGTTCAGGAACAAAATGCTGGCAAAACGACTGAATAGGAGCGGAGTCCCAGTACACTCCTGACAGTTCCATTTTTCACCCTACTGAGGGAAAGTCTGTGCTTCATATCTCATTTCCAGTGGCAAGCTCAGAGCACTACATACAATTTAAAAAAATAGTATAATTAAAAAAGCTGAAGTTAAAATGGTGTATAATATTAAAACATCGTACAAAATATATGAAGAAATATACAGATATGCTATAAACATGGGGGTATATTTCCTCCCTCCCTATCCAAAGTAAATAAACACATGAAGGAAGGAAGCACAAAAAAGATAATACAACTATTAGTAAAGGACTAAACAATAAACCTTATATCTTCTCTGGACCTCCCAATAGCACATGGCTGTTAGTTAGTGACTGGAGCCTATCCCAGGTAGCATAGGACACAAGGCAGGAACAAACCCTGGAGAAAGTGTTAATTTAATTACTAACTCTAAGGGAGCATCTTTAACATTTATATGTAACCCTTTCCAAACTTGTATAACCCTATAGTTCAAAGGATCCACCTCCTACTGTACTGTAGTTTTATTAATCTTAGGAATTTTGAGAAGACCTAAATCTAGTTGTCACAGTATTCTATACAATAGAGTATAAGCATTTTTTAGTTGCGTGAGGTAATGGATGCCTATACCATACAAATTTGTAAGTAAAAAATATATTTTTTTAATTAATGCAGTGTCTTAAAACCTGCTTTGAAAGCTGTTGTAGTATTTTATGAAGAAGTTTTATGGTCACACTTCCTAGTTCTAGATATTTCAGGACAAGCCTTCACCAAAAAAATAAAAATAACCCCACTGTCACTTTTCATTTTCCTCATACAAAGTCCAATTAAACACTTATGAAAGGCTCACAAATCAGTTAAAAGCTTTGGGAAATTACCTTAAGTAACTGTACAGCAAAATTGCCAAGTTATATTAACTCCTGCAATGTTACTGTAATCCTTAAAACCTTTATACTCCTTTCTATTGTTTTCAGATACAGCATACTGTTCACTTTCATTGGGATTTTTAGCATTGGTGAATTAGTTCTATTCCACCTATTTTACTAAATATTATTTGAACTTCATACAAAATACCAATTAATGTGCCTTTGTAAATGATTTATGTTAAAATATATATATAATATAGTACAAGAGCTCTAAACAGATAAACCAGCACCGAACAAAAAATATTAGGAAAATAATATGCAAAATCATAAACTACAAAAGGTAGCACAAATATTTTGAGTTCATTCCAAAAAAATGATCTGACAATGTTTCTTTATCTAGCAAATAAAATAATCTCTGTTAAGATTTTCTTTTAAAGTAGTCTGTTGAATGCAATTATTGGTTGCCTCCTTCTGGTGGCCATCTGTGACAATTTATATTTTTGGGATTTTGACTTTAAAGACTGTTTGCACAAACCATTGTGTGTGTTTTCAGACACTGTCAAGACATATGAAATTCAAATGAATTCTGTTTCAATTTGGACAATAAGTACTCCAATAAGTATGGCCATTGTATTAAATTTAGCTACAAGAAGTGCACACATTTTTAAAACTATATTTATATATATATTTCACAATCTTGGTCACAATGCACACACTTTTAAAACTATATTTATATATATCTCCATTAAACAATGGCTCTGAGAAGGCTTAACAATTTGATTTGTACTTACATAGTACACAGAGAGAGATTCTTCTGAAGCGAATTTTAACAAAGTTGCCAAAGAGGTTGGTCAGGGAGGAATGTTTATGGGAAATCTGAAGAACACTGACTAATGTGAATACTGATCCTAATTTTGTTATTATTTTATAGTTGTTGTTTGGGATTTGTGTGCTGTAATGCAGGAGCTACTGCTGTGGCAAACTTTTGCTTATAGTGTACGCGGAGTTAATTTTGTTGAGAATGGAGAGGAAGGGAATGTATGGGGCAATTTTGTTTAAGGTTAGTTGTTTTGTCAAGCGTATAGACTAAAAGTATTTAGAAACTTTTACTGTTTCTTGTAAGTAGGAAATTATTCGGTTAATAGCATATTGAGGAAATTTTGTTTTTATGCAATAATGTGAATAAAGAGCTGTGATTTGCAGCACTTATGAATGATTTTTAATTGTCTTTACATCATTACAAAATACTGTTTCCAGTGCTGTATTTTGTAGCATGCAATCTGTATAATAAACCCACCCATCACCCCTAACTGACCCCAACCTGCTTTTATTGTTTTACGTGGTCAATGGATTTCATCCACACTATCTAACTCTCTTAAAGATTTTAGACATTTCTATCATGTCATCCTTGGTTACATTTTAAAAGTGTCAGTATAACCAAACAGAGATTACATTTCCCTTAGTTTTTCCATAAGATTCATACTTCACCTTTATGGAATCAGTTGAATAGCTTGTGTCTGGGCTTTGTCTAATGTTATAATACCTTTTTCTGAGTAATTAAAAGCACACATAATAACCAAAATGAGGCAATATAGGGACCTCTGTTGACTTGTTCTCAGCACAGTGTGCTATGTAAGCCAACATTTTATTAACTCTATTAACATTCCATTAACTATTAACTCTTAGAAGGTTTTAGTATTTTATTTTCATGTTACTTGTCTTTTATTTGGAAACATATTTATTTATATTTCCAGGAATCATTTTTATCATGCCACTTTGTGAAGATTTGAATCCAGTAAAGGAAGCATGAATTAAATTTGAATTAAAAATTTTCATGATTCCCATTATTTATTTATATTTTTAAGGAAACATTGTTGTGCCAATTTGTGAAGGATTTTAGTTTAGTATAAGGAGAATGGATTGAATATAGTTTATTCTTTTAATGATTATCATTCACGCTTTGTGTACTCATTTTATTTAAAGGCGTCCTTAAGCTGCATTTTCTGTGAAAGCTAACATTTATTCATGTTCTGATGCTGCTTATTCCAATTCGGGGTCACAAGGGAATACAAACATGATTAAACAAATTATGAGTCTATACTTAAATATAGCTGCCTATGCCAAAAAGGTAAACACTCCCAAAATATGCATACTATTGAAAACATCTTTTAATACTAAATTAAAAGACTTCACAATAACACACCATTCTGTATTATCAATACACTAGTTTTGTTATAAATATATTTTATAGTTTTATTTTTAATTTTCATCAGCCTTTAACTATGCTCCCTAAAATGTATTTTCTCCTGTTGTTGTATGTCCCTTCACAGCCTGAGGGTTACTGAATCAAGTACTGTAGGAGGCAGATTTCTGGTTCTTGTTGCCCTGCAGCAGACTAATACTGAAAGTTGAGACAGCATAGTTTGAAGCCCAGAAGGTAAGTTGTCAATGGGAGGGAAGAAGGAGTGGGTTCTCTTGACAGCAAGTTGATGAATCGCTTGCCTTCAAGTGAATATTTCCAAGTTACATAGATCTACACCTACAGTAGAGTGCAACAGAAGACCACCTAGGTCTAAAGCAATGCTTCAAGTTCTTTATAAATGCTGTTATCTTTTTATATTGTAACTAAAAACAGTTGTTTTACAGATTATTTATCCTCTGCTGATAAAAATGTAATATTTGTGATTAAGCCCAATTAGAAAATATTAATACTGGATTTTTACCTATCCTGTAAGTTTAAACATGTATGGAGTAAATTAAAGAAAATGGGCATTTTTAGTTTTCTTTTTTTAACATGTTGCACTTTTTCTTTTACAGTTTTACCTCAGCTAAACCTTCACAATACCTCTCAAACATTTTGCTCATGGCTACATTGCACTTTTGCAAGATTGTCATAAGTATTCACAAACAAGCTTACCATGGCACAAAACATTGCCTTGCTTATCTGCTACTAAATCTTCAGTACAAAATATGGTGGGATCTGCCTGTACTTGAACAAATTCTTGCTGCATGCTCTAGTCCAGGCGTATCTTGGGTAGACTATAACACATTCTTAAGGGAAGTGCTACCATTGCAGCTCATCCAAAAATACCCAGCTGGTCTACAAATGTTCATCTCAGTCAAATTGTATACCAGCTGTGACTTCCCTCAATTCATTATCAATAATGTCACTTCATATCCAATATGCTACCAAGATAATGACCTCCACTGAAAATGCCTTTGCTGATGGGGAAGTAAATAACTATTCACCAAAGCCTGAGGCTTTCAACTTGTTCAGTTTAACTAGAGCTAAATTTATCCAACTTTTTTCTGAACTCACTTTATTTAGTATAAGATTACAGCAAGTCATAGCCTATCCTGGTAACATTTGAGTACAACGCAGAAACCAAACCTGAAGGAGATGCAAGTCTAATTTATGGCACACTCTAATAACCAGTACTGCCTTTTAGGGGTGTTGCAGCATTTTTTAACATGAAAAATTCTGTAGTCATTTATGTGCATTGCATGGCACATTATTTAAACTTGTGACTATGAATCATTCACAGTACTCTCGATTTTGTTTTAGAAGTGACACACTTGACCAAACTATCTCCAAAATGTAATCATGTTTTTCAAGCATTAAAGAATGAAATTAATCTGGATGGTCAGGACTTTAGAAACTTCTGTCCCACTCAATAACCAGTGCACACTACTTTAATGACATTGCACTACTCTGTGTTGCTATTCTAATGACAGAAATTAATGAAATGCTAGAGGAAAAACAAGGGGTAGTTTGGCTGTGCTTGACAAATTCAACAATTTTTTTCAGTCTATGGCTTGCACATCATGTATTTTCCCCAATTGAGCAATTTTCCAAGACATTTCAAACTGTTCACATAATGTTCTAAAAGTACTGACACAGAGGTTTATTGATCAGAAGAGGTCAGATCATTCATTTAATAACTTCTTAGTTATTATAGCCTATCATGGTAACACTTGAGTACAATGCAGGAACCAAACCTGGAGCAGATGCAAGTCAAATTTATGGCACACTCTAATACACCAGTACTGCCTTCACAACAGTTTAATTAAAGCTGCTAGTCAAGCGCAAACCATGTTTTTTGGACTGGGAAGGAAATCAGACTTAACAGAGGAAACCCCCATAAATATGAGGCAAACATGCAAATTGCACATAGCAGCAAAAATTATCTAATTTTTTAAAAGGATTAAAATATCATATTTTCAGTCTATAGTCAATAAAGCCTAATACATCCTTCTCATACAGTTATTCTCTCTTCTGTCCAAAAATTGAGTACGTGTCCATCTTCTCTGCTCAACGTCATGTTCATTGGAGATCAGGTATTGAGCAGTCTTTAGACCACATATTTAGGTTTTTATTTGTCTAAAAAAGCACTCCTTCTTGTCCATGACTATATGTATGTTTATTACATTTTTTAACGATTATTACAAAAAGAATTTTGTATCACTAACACAAGTGTCCCTTCTATTCAATCTAGAGTGGTGCTGAGGTGTCACCCAGTGCATGACTACCCCGAGTCCTAATTTGAAATTTGGGATCTTGAGGAGGTTCATTGTTTGCTGGGTGCGGCAAGGCCCTGTATCAGTGCATGCTCCCAACCTAACACAATGGATATTTTATTTAGCATGCCGCTATTTTGTATGGTTTTTTTCACTGGCAATTCCAAATTGTTTACTTTTGCCCTATACAGTTGCTGATCGCGTGACTCATTTCACAAAACATCTTACAAAATAACACGGCCACTATAAAACATGGCACTGTGCAACTCTCAGTGTCTGAGTTTTGGAACAAACTTCTTTGTAACAGATATTCTTTTGTTGCAGTCTGTACCTTTTGGACATATTTTGACTCAAAACACTGAACATGGAATTACTGTAATTGCAACAGGGACACTGTCCCTGGGCTCTACTTAGTGGCTCCTGGTGTTCCTTCACTTTCCACTGATCTTAACAAGCTATGTCTCCCAAACATCCTTATAGTCATCTGCACCATTTGAGAAATATTGCATTCCCATGGATTCTGTCATTGGATTGTGTGCCCTATAACAGTCAGGAGATGTTGCCTTGTCCAGCATTTTACTCAGTTTCTCTCTGGCAACTGCTTGATGGTCTTTCCCTCTAACATCTTGGTGGAATGCAGTATGTTTTCCTCAAGAAATCTTCTTTCCCTTATGTAATATGAAAATTGTTTTACATAAGAATTCTTACTGAATAAATACAGTAAATGTAAATATGTTGAATTTAATACTTAACAGGAGAAGGCTCTGTTTACTTACTATTACTATTATGTGTCTTTATACCCCTGTTTAGTACATCTAAATTAATCTTTCTGCCTGTTCTTTGTACAGATGTATGCGTAGCCCTCTCCTGGAAGGATCTAACAGTAACATTCATATAAGCTAGAAGAGACACAAACCAAAGATTTGTTACTACAACACAGAATTTGGAGGGTCATTATTACCACTGTTAAATTCATATTGTACAGCAGCATACATTTTCTTGCTAGGTTCTGGTACATAGCTTTGATGAAGAAAAATAATAACTATAAAAACAGATCTTTAGATCATGAAGCAGTATGGTAACAGATACTTAGTAATTTAAAGGGTTATAAGATCTGGTATATTTAAAGTGGCTCTTGGAAAGTTTCCACTTACAGGGAAAACATGGGGGTTGGTGGCAGGATTGGCACTCCAGCCACCGTTAAAAACCTCACACTGTTCCCGTGTGGTGTGGAGGTGTCACCCACTGCATTTGGGTCTCAATCCAGGTGGTCTGCCATGTGGTGGGTGCAGCAACGTGCTATCACCGTATGCTCCCAACCTCTTTCTCTCTCTGGGAAAGCAACAGTAGACTGCACATTTTCATTGTAACCAATCTTATAGTCAGATATTTGTCTTTAGTTGTACTCCATGTTTATTTAGGGTGTCCAACAGCACTGATGCAATACTTGCAAAATTATTAATATTATTAGTGCTAATTTGAAGGATGCCATTTACCCATGGTCATTTAAAAATTAGTTTATGTAAGAATTGTTTATATAACATTTATTTTCTACAAAGTTGAAAAAAGCAGTGTCACACACGTGTACACGGGGAAGCAGCTAAAGGGCTTGAATGAGGGTAATTCCGAGCCAGACCGGCACTGACTCTTTTTCTCGCTTTTCTGCAGGGAAATTCCGCCTTGCCCTGATGACGTCAATTCAGAATCAATGTCTCCATGATGGGACAATTAACTTTGTGAGCTGGAATGTTAAAGGTCTGAATTATGAATTAAAGAGAAAGAAAGTATTCTCTCACCTAACAGGTCTAAATGCTAAAACAGTATTTTTTACAGGAGACCCACTTATTAAGCAAGGATCAGTTCTGGCTGCAAAAAGACTGGACTAGCCAAATGGTTCCATTCCAGCTTTACAAAGAAAATTAGAGGTGTGGGAATTCTTATACATAGAACAGTCTCATTTGTGGTATCAGATGTAGTATCTGTTCCTGAAGGGAGGTATGTGATTGTCATGGGCAATTTATTTAACTGTAAAGTGATTTTGATAAATGTTTGTGCACCAAATGTGGATGATAGGGAATTCATGTATATTTAAAGACTACTATAAATCCTTATATTCTACTGCGTTTATAGAAGACAAGACACAATCTAATGTATTTCTGGATGCATTACAGATACCACAAATAGATATTCTTAGTGCAGAGGAATTGGATAAACCTTTGTCAGAATTACTAGATGCTATAAAGTCACTTAAGAGTGGGAAAGCAGCAGGCCCTGATGGCTAACCTGTAGAATTTTATAAGAAATTCTCCACTCAGCTAACTCCCCTCTTATTAGCAACATTTACAGAAGCTAGAGACAAACAAATTCTACCAAGCCAAGCATTAATAGCCGTCTTTTCTAAACAAAATAAGGACTTATTACAATGTGCATCATACAAACGAATTTCACTTCTGAATAATGATGTTAAGATACTCTCAAATATCCTTGCTATAAGAATGGAGAAAGAGCTGCCTTCGGTAATATCACAAGATCAAACTGGATTTATTAAAGGCTGACACTTAGCTTCCAATCTTCAACGCCTGTTTAATGTAATATATTCACCCGCAAAGTCAAACACCCCAGAGATATTATTATCATTGGATGTAGAAAAAGAATTTTATATGATTGAATGGAAGTACCTTTGTAGTGAAAACTACTACTTTCACTACATTGGAGAAATTTGGGTTTGGCCTGAACATTTGTGCATGGATCAAACTACTGTATACCAATCCAGAAGCTTCAGTTTGTATTAACAACATTAATTCAGACTACTTTAAACTAGAACATGGTACCAGACAAGGATGTCCCTTGTCACCACTACTTTTTGCAATTGCCATTGAGCAACTTGCAGTTCACTTTTGAAATGCTTATCAGATAAAGGGGATTATCAGAGAAGGATTTCAACAGAAAATTTCTCTATATGCAGATGATACTGTACTGTATATATCAGACCCACAAAATACTGTGCCTGCAGTCCTAACTGCACTTACAGAATTTCAAAAGATTTCTGATCTCAGAATTAATTTGAATAAAAGTGTGCTCTTTCCAGTGAATTCTCAAGCATACGATATTAGATTGGACACCTTCCCCTCTATCATTGCAGATCAGTTTAAATACCTAGGGTTAAACATCACAAGTAAACATAAAGCAATTTATCAACAAAATTTCGCCGTCTATATGGAAAAAATTAAACAAGACTTGCATAGATGGTCAGCCCTTCATCTCATTTTAGCTGGAAGAATTAACATTGTTAAGATGAATATCCTTCCTAAGCTTCTCTTTTTATTTCAGAACATTCCAATATACATCAATAAATCATTTTTAAGCAATTAGGTTCAACCATAACCTCATTTATTTGGAATTTAAAACATCCATGTTTCCAAAGAGCGACTCTACAAAGACCTAAGGCAGAAGGTGGTATGGCTCTACCTAACTTTCAGTTTTATTACTGGGCAGCAAACATACAAGCTATAAAAACCTGGACATGGACACAAATAGAAGAACATACACAGGCTTGGTCCACAATAGAAATAAAATCCTGCAGTACTTCTTTATATTCCCTGCTTTGTGCCCCTATAAATGCAAGTTATCGCCAATATACTAACAACCCAATTGTACTTCACTCACTCAGAATATGGAACCAATGTAGGAAGCATTTTAAGATAGAGAAGCTTTTATCTGTGGCACCTCTTCACGAGAACCACCTTTTTCAACCCTAGCAAACATATGCAGTTTTTAATATCTGGAAAACATTTGGGATTAAATCACTTAGAGATCTGTACATAGACAACATCTTTGCATTCTACGAACAGCTACATTCCAAATTTAACTTTCCAGCAACACATTTCTTTCACTATCTTCAAATTAGAAACTTTGTTAAACAGAACCTGCCCAATTTTCCTCATCTCCCACCTCCCTGTAAGCTGGAAAAAAAATTGCTCAGTTTCGGGGACTCAGACAGCATTTCTGCAATATATATAAAACCATTTTACAGTCTCTCCCTTTCAAAGATCCAAGAGGACAGTGGGAAAAGGATCTATTACTCAATATCTCAGAAAAGGAGTGAAAGGTAGCAATGCAGAGAATTCACTTGAGCTCCATATGTGCAAAGCATACAATTATTCAACTCAAAATTATATATTGAGCACATCTGTCTCGTTTAAAATTGTCCAAAATTTTTTCAGGGCAAGATCCAACCCGCGAACGCTGCAATCAAGTTCCAGCCTCATTGGGTCACATGCTTGGGCCAGTGCCAAATTAACATCTTTCTGGACCAAAATTTTTAAATGCCTTTCTGACAGCCTTGGTGTTACAATCCTTCCTAACCCGTTAACAGCTGTGTTTGGTGTACTTCCAGATGGACTTAAAGTGGAGAAGGACAAACAAACTGTAATTGCCTTTACTACACTATTGGCACGCAGACTTATCTTGCTCAACTGGAAGAATCCTAACTCTCCTCTTTTAAGTCAGTGGGTAACTGATGTTTTATACTATTTGAAATTGGAAAAAATCTAATTCTCACTTAGAGGATCTGTGCAGAACTTTTTCAAAACCTGGCTGGATCTAATCAATAACATTTTAGATTAAGCTCTCAAAGCACTGAGGAAGCAGATTCTCTCCCCATTTCTTCTTCTCCATTTATCTTTATCCACTTATTAATTCATCAATTTACTTATTTTTACTAGCTTTAAGTTTTACTCTGTTGGCCATGTTCTCTTTCTCAGGGGTGGGAGTTGATTTGTTTTCAATCCTATTTTTGTAAAAATCAATCTATTTGTATGGAATGTTGTGCGATTACAATAAAGTCAATTAAATTATAAAAAAAAAAAAATCTGATTCCGACCCCTTTGACGTCACTTCCAGGTTTGAGTCTATGGATGAAGACCCTTCCGGTTCCGGCCCTTTTGAGGTCACTTCCTATACTGGCCTTTAAAAGCTTCCACCTTTCCATATCCCCTTATTTCTGTTTTGGACTCCGATTTGTGCACATCAGTGCTATCAAATTATCCAATTTTGCAGCCAGGAAATAATATACGGCTGGTTGCCCCAAATCTTGCTATGGCCCTTTGTTGAGTTTGTGACAGCAGATAATGTGACATATTCAGAGTGACAAAATAAACCTAATGTGGGAACTGAATAGGCAATATTATGAATTACATTGTCGCACTTTGCCATGCTGCTTTCCTAAAATATACAGTACACAGGTAGGTTTATCCACCTGAAGCTGCATGAGAGGCTAAACTACTCATATTTGTGAGGTGGCTGTTCTAAATAAAAAAGGCTATTAACACTAGAATTACCGGAGTTTACGAAAAAATTCATAGATCCGGCCCACCTTAAAACCATTCACACTTCTCCGCCAGTGTCCTTTGTCTTCTAAATGTGCCATTTAAGACGAGTAGCAAGCAGCCGGCTATTCCATCCCCCACCGTCGCAGAACGTTCACTAAGTTTTCCCAGCTCATGCCTTGTTTGATTATCTGGGAGTGGCTCAACTGCTGGAGTTTTAGAGTGGAAATAATAGATTGTTATTTGGAACACATGTATTTCATGTGTGTTCCGTTTCTACAGTAATCTGTGTAAACACATTGTTAAAACAGAAACGTTTTTCATATTCTAATAGTAAATGACAAAATGTAGCCATAAAATATATAATGTACTAGCCAAAGCCCGGTGAGAAAAAAATTCAGAAATCAAAAAGAAATAAATACTTCTTGAAAGACGCAAGTGTGAATAGGTGTTTTGGTGGTGACGACAGATAATGAGTCGAAAAATCTAACCCTAGAGAAAGCCACGTACAACTGACCGTGGCTGAAGACTGGTTGTTAGAATTATTGTGAAGAGTAAACAGCATGTGGGATATCAGGTCTGTGCTCTGGTCTTTGGGTATCCGACAGTGCATGTAGAATTTCCGGCCAAGCAGGATTACATGTGAAAGTGATAAATAAATGAGGCTGTCTGAATTTACGTACTATGGCCATAGCATCCTGCTAGTTTTGTTGCATGCATCTTGGACTTCCTGGAAATGTGGACGGTAATATGATCATTTTGCTTACACGTGCGTTTTTATTTTCAGCGTTTGCTTGCAATGCATCTGACAGTCCTTTGTATTGTTCCACGCGTAAATCTTGTTGATGTAATCTGAGATAGTTGAGACACGCGACCTCTGTTTTAACATACGCATCTACGACGTACTGTTAGAATAGTTCGCCACTGGACTGCAAAATACTAAATATATTCCTCATTGCTAATCTGTACGTGTAAAATTGGCATTGAGTAAGCCTTTTTCGCTTGGCGGTTTTTTTATCTGGAACATGTTGTAAATCTTTGTGCCAGTCAATGTCTCCATAAGGGAATAAAAGTGGGTAAACCATAAGATTGCAATTCATATTGAGTGTGGAAATCTGTCTGCAGGAGTTTCCTATGAGACAGATGCAAATGTCCCTTTCGGCAGGCGGTTCGCCATCTTCTCTGACGAAAATCGCTGCAACATTGGTGTGACATGTTGGTGCATTGTAGCGTCGTAAATTCTGTCTAGGGTTTTCCTCGAAAAGCATTCGTACAGCTGCTGTTGGATTGGACTGAGCGATTTCATGCATGTGTTTGTATGATTTAGCGAAGGGTTTGATGGTTCTGAGCATGGAATCTAGCTGGAGAAGTAAATTTTCGCTGCATGTAGAGTTTGCTTTATTTTGTAAGCGTACTGCATATGCTTGGCGAGAAATGCCGTGTCGGCTGTTTGTTGGTGGGACCGGTTTTGAGGGTGGACGCGGGAGGAGAGTTAGAGTTGGCGGGTGGGGCTCTGTCTTGCTTGCGCTCACTGTCGTGCGTGCTCTTAGTGAATTATATATATAGATGAAGCCTGAAGCCCAAATATCAAAGAAACACTTTCACAAAATGTACAAATATAACAGAACAAGTGCACTTTTATTCAAAAATATAACTGCAGAAAACAAAGCCGCGTTAGCATGCGACATTGACACACATTTGCTACAACTGCCTCGGTGTCGTAATGGTATAAACTCATGACTGATAATTAAAAGGTCACAAGTTCGATCCCACACGACTCCGTTTTGAGAAGTGAAGTGCTCTTATTCTTAATATTTTAGAATAAAAACATACATTTGATTT
>JANRMT010062836.1:16534716-16545007 GCA_026402145.1 Polypterus bichir lapradei
CCCCTCCCCATCTGACACTGCTGTTTTCACATAAAGACGTGCTATAGCTCTGCAGTGTATCATGATACATACTACCGCCTAACCCTGCCCCCCCGGGATCTGACACACAAACGCTGGCGAATCTTCCTTCTTCGTATCTCACCATCACTTGATTTTCTTTTTATTCAGTTTTATTGAGTGTTCCTGCTCACGCTGAATTAGTATGCACCTTATGGTCTATGATTTCAAAAAAAAAACAAAAAAACAGAGACATAAGTATATATGATATTTGGAATTATTCATTTTATGTCCTGTATAGTACATTTCAGAAAACTTTGTGGCACGGATGCAACATTATTCATATTATTCATATTCATTCGCATAACATCTTGCGGTTTGTAATCAGTGACCGCGTGTTTTTTTTTCCCGGTCTTGCCAGTCCCCACATGTTGCTGTATGCTGTTTCTTTTGTACTCCAGGACATGCAGAGGAAAGAATAATACAGAGCAGTAAGTTCAGCATTATATGCAATCATCAGATTCAAATGTTAACAGTTCACACACACGCAAAGATCATCTTTCCTACATTTATGACATGTGTACCTATAACAATGTACACACTTCTCTCTATGCTGTGGTTTCTATTACACACCTGTAAAAAAAGAGACAATATATGTGAAAACATCATCACACTAATGCAATATTATTTGAAAACGAACAGCGTCAGATTGGCGCTGTTACTTACAGTCAGATCAGGAGCTTTTTCAGTACACACAAGAACATGCAGGTGGCCAGTTGCTGTGTGCTACAACATGCTGGCGCTGATCGAATTTACGCTCGCGCTGTTACTTTGAGTCAGATCAGGAGTGGCATGCAAGCAGGCAGGCAGGGTTAGAGCTTACAAGAACCGTCTTTCCTACATTACAACGTGTCTACCTGTTGCAATGTGCACACTTTTCTCTATGCTGTGGTTTCTATTACATTGAAAGTGCACTTGACACTGACTCCGTTTACTTTCCTGGGGAAGCGGCTGTCTTGGAACAGAAGCTTGTCAATGTTGCCTCCTCCTTTTTTGAGTTTTATTTTCTCAATGATGATTACGCTCTACCACCCGCCTATTTTTCATTTAGTAGTGCTTTCTCTGTCTGTCTTTTATACAGTGAACTCCGTCTATCTATATAGTAATAACAGTAATTTTATTATTATATAGCAGCTTCCCTGTCTGCCTATCATATAGTGCCTTTCCTTCCTATCTATCTATATATCTAACCCCTTAGCTGTTTTTTTTATATCTATCATACAGTGCCTTCCCTGTTTATTTATATATCTAGTGACTTCTCTGCCTGTTTGTCTGTCTCTCTATTATGCAGTGCTCTATCTGTCTGTGTATTATGGATCTTAAAAATAACAGTTATAAGGACACTTATTCATGTTAATTGCAGTCTCAATTGTTAAAAAAATTTTAAAAGGAGCATCCCACATGAAAATATAACGATCTCATTAACTGACAGTGCATACCAATTTATAAATTTTATGTCCGTTTGAAGTTAAAAAGAAAAAAAAAAAACACTTATTCCTCAGCGGGGAATCGAACTCTGGTCTCTGAGACACAGAAAGCATGCTGCACGCTGAGACAGCAAATCTTACTGCCACACCATGGAAGCTGTTGATTTGCTCTTGAACCTTTTGTGAAGGTTTTTATTTGATCTTTGGAAGTCAGGCTTCACATATTCTATAGTTTATGCCTACATTTTGTAACATTTATTACTAAAATATGAAAAAGTTTCTGTTTCAACAATGTGTTTACACAGATTACTGTAGAAACGGAGCACACATGAAATGCGTGTGTTCCAAATAACGATCTATTATTTCCACTCTAAAACTCCACTTCACTCCCAGATAATCAATCAAGGCATGAGCTGGGAGAAGTTCATGTACGTTCTAAGTCAGTGGGGGGATGGAATAGCCGGCTGCTTGCAGCTTGTCTTATCGGCACATTTACAGGACAAAAGATGCTGGTGGAGAGGTGCGGACGGATTTAAGAAGTTATTTAAGATGGGACGGATCTACAAGTTTTTTCGTAGGCTCTGGTAATTCTAGTGTTAACAGACATACAGTATTTAGAAATAGTAAGTAATTTTAGTGTGAGACTTTTCAGGCAGTTATGAACTGAAATGATCAGTGAGAAATGAAAATAGAGATGATGTTGCCTATTTTAATATTTATGTTACCCCTAATTTCATATTCAAAACCAGGTGAATTAAGTGCGCTGGTTCATTTCAATAGATTTACTTTCCCCCTCATAAAATATTCTTCAAGGAATCTGAATTTTTACTTAAGTAGTTTATGCTATGAAATGTCAGGGTTACATCAAAGAAATAAGAAGTGTTTCATTCAACTCTTTGTAGTCTGCAATGCTGTAAAGTGAATGTTTTATTATTCTTCTAAATGGATATCCTCTTAGTCAGGGAGTTACATGCACATTATAAACTAAAATGTTTAAAAAAAAATACTTCTGAATGTCTATATTGATAATTTATTTTATGACTAAGGAGGTGTCACTATATTTACTACTGCAATAACATTTTGGCATTTACACAGCTTTAGGTTTCTTTAGGGCTTATTTGACAGCACATAATTTTCCAGTGATATGTAGTTTGTTTCTTCAAGTTAAGTCATTTTAGTTGACATGGCATTTCATTCTGCTGAACATACTTGTTTAAGGCAGAGACAATTTTACCCTCATTAGTAGCTGTTTTTTTCTTACAGATTTCTACTTTGAAGAGCCTAAGCACATTGAGAATCTCTTAGTGAATCCTTGTTTTAAAACTATCATCAGTTTCAGGAATACTTTGATATATTGAATCAAGAGAAATGGTTTTCTAAGGTTTTAACTTTTCACTGGCCTCACTCTTGTTATCTTTTCGTTCTTAGAATTTGTTCATTAGCCTTGGTGTTGTGTTTTACCTGACTCTTAAAAATGGCTTATTTGAATGACCATTATTTTTTCAAAGTAAGTGTACCATTCCATGTGTTTTCCATAAAAATAGACTGAGCTATAAATAAATAAAAAAAGCCGTCACTTGTCAAACGACAAGCCCATTTACAAATTATATAAATGGAAAACCAGAAAGGAATAAACAGGAAATATTAACAACTAAAATGGTAACAAGTATTATTATAAAAAAAGTTAAAGCAACTATAACTGTTATCAAAAATCATGTGATTATAATACCCCTTTGCTCCCTTGGCTAGGGTGCTGACCTGATTTCTTTAAGCTAACTAGTTCTTAGCACTTTATTTTAAACCTTCTCTATATTTATTTTCTCTTGACACATTCAATTTTAACTTGGAAATATTAAATTAAAGTCCTTGATCTTGATTAAATGTCTATTACACAAAAAAAAGTCCTTGTTTAAAAACAATTGCCTGACTGCTGCCCAAGCTACAATAAACCTGACCCTTTATGGCTCTTTCTAAAGTTGATGTGCCCACTGTAGAACGGACCCATGTTGCTCTTGCGGGCCATGTGGGAGGAGTTGAAGGAGGTGGCAGGGAAAAGGGATGTCTGGGCATCACTGCATAGACTGCTGCCCTTGTGACCCAGACCCAGATAAGCAACAGAAAATGGATGGATAGGTGGACAAGATCATTGAAAGTTGTTTGCTTGAAACTTATATTTGTAGTGTTAAATTTTTCATAAAACAGTAAGAGTGTATTTACATCTTGGGTAGATCCTACAGTGTGTCCTGGTGAGGAGAGTTGTCAAAGGCACACCAGACATGCACTGGTGTACCCCAAGGACCGGTGCTGGGTCCTCTACTTTTCTCTCTGTACACCACGTTGCTGGGCCCCATTATCCAATCCCGTGGGTTCTTTTATCAGTTTTCTGCTGATGATACAAAGCATACCCTTCATTCCCTCTGGTGGACAATACAGTATCAGCTAGAGTCTCTGCATTTGTTACTCGACCTTGATGAAGGATCACCATCTACAGTTTAAAACTGGCAAAAACCAAGTTTCTTGTGATCCCGGCCAGCCAGTTTGTTCAATTTCCCATCTCTGTACAGCTTGGCTCACTGTCACTAACACACCAAATCAGTACGTAACCTTGGGGTGGTGATTGATGAGCAGCTATCTTATTCTGAGCACATTTATACTGTTTTTTGTTCATGCAAGTCTGCACTGTACAACATCCAAAAGATCAGACCTTATCTGAAAGAATATGCAACACATCTTCTGATGCATGCTTTGGTGTTGTCGCATCTGGAATGCTGCAACTCACTTCTGGCAGGAGTACCCGCATGTTCTATCTAACCACTGCAGATGGTCCCGAATGCAGCGGTGTGTCTTGTATTTAACCAGATGAGACAGGCATGTGTCACTCCCGTCTTCAGGTTGCTACATTGGCTCCCTGTAATACACACATTAAGATCAAATTCCTGATGCTTGCCTACATGTGTGGATCAGCACATGAGTTTATAGAGACAATGATGAAGTCTTATACTCTTCCTCACACACTTAGGTCTGGAAAGTAATAGTGTCTGGTGATGCCGCCTCTGAGTGGTATCAAGTCTCAATCCAGACACTTTTTCTGTGTAGTTGGTAGCTCGATTAACAAGTTTTGAAGATAGATGGCGCTATAACATGCTAACCTGACACAGACAGATGCTAGAGGCACAAGTCCAAAAGGCACAAGTGAATTTATTTATATACAGAGTCCCCAACAGCCCAGTCACACACTTTCCTTTCTTTCCTTTTTTTATTCTCCTTTTCTTTTCTTCTCCACTCCTCCTCAGCAAGGTTTGTCCTCCTCCTCTCGACTCTGGCTTCCGGAGTGATGACTGCTGGCTCCTTTTATAACACCCTCGGAAGTGCTCCAGGTGCTCATTGACTTACTTCTGGCAGCCCAAGAGGGCTCAGCAGCTGTTGCAGCACCCCCTGACGGTACCCCCCCAGATCCCCACAGGGCTGTAGATAGCTCCAACTCCCATGAAGCCTTGTGGGAGTCCGAGGCACCGCTGCAACCTGGGAGGCTACCATCTAGTGTTCCGGGGCAGATAACATTATGACCACACTTGCTCCCGGTTCTTCCAGCATGGAGGAGTCATGGCTGGGCAAGCACCCTGGCCATCCACCACACAAGCTACCCATCTCCATCCATACTGCTGACTCCTTCAATGTATTTAAGAAGCAATCGAAGACTCATCTGTTCTAATTGATAGGAAAAAACCTTTGCTCTTATTTTTATTTTATATTGTTGGTGACTTTGTTGTTAGACAAACTGTTAAGTTTAATTGCTTTATTGATTGTAATGCATAATTGTATATTTATTAGTTATTACATTTTTTTCACTTGTGGCAATCAACTTTTTTGTTACCTGTCCTCCTACAATTGCTGAACAAACAGGATCTAGCTTAATGTTACTGGATTATCTTTACTCTTTTGTAAGCCACTTTGGATGAAAGTGTCTGCCAAGCAAATGCAAGTAAATGTAAGAGTAATAAATAATTTAGTAAGGGTTAAGAATTTTACTTGAAAATAATAAGAAAATAAATAACTTTGCAGAGTTAATGTTCATTGTAAAGATACAGGAAATACAAGAGAGGGGTCGTAGAAAGTTAAGGCTGAAGCAGTTATGCAATTTACACATAATAAATTACACATTACCAAGTCCATAATATAACTATCCTCTAAGGGTAGAAAGAATAGTATGCCTTTTGCTTTTCTTTTTCTTCTCCACCACCACAGCTATCTTCCAAGTTACATAATGATAGTAGATTAAAATGATAATCAATCAACTGGAATAGCAAAGGAGACACAGATGAAGCAAAATAAAATTAAAGAATCAACATAACATTGTACTTTTGACTTTAAACAGATTACTGAAGACCGATTTCTTTCAAAATCACAATATAAGCATCTCCAAAAGCGGTAAAATTAAAACTTTCATTAAAGCCTGACAAATGCCATCCTTCATTTTTCACTACTATCTATGAAATGATTGATGACACTCTTCACTTTTACTCCTGGCTTCCCAAGATGTTCTCTATAGTCAGATTGTCATTTGAAAAACTCTATGATGTCGTGCATTGAGCAGATGATGATAATGCTTAAATAGATTGAAAAACTAAATAGGATTCATGGGTTAATGTTTAAAGGTGATTATGGTTTCAATTGCATTGAATTCTGTGATTATATTGGGCTTGTCAATTTACTTCAGGGACCTAAATTTAATTTACGTGTTTATGGTTCATGAGTTACTTTAGTAAAGTTATGATTTTGTGCTCACTTTCACCTGTTAGACTGATCAGGTCAAGTACAAATACAGACAAAACAGAATTTGGTATGGACTTTTCAACTCAGTTTTACCATTGCAACCTTTCTATAGCATTGCTACTTTATATAGCCTGGACAGAAAGCATTTATGGCACCTTTAATAAAACAGTAATGTGTTTCAAGCCCCGAACTTAACACTGTTGTTTCATTTCTATTCAATAATTTTCCATTTTATTTTGAACTCCTTATGAAAGTGTTTGAACTATTTGAAAATGTATTTGCTCCTTTTCTGCTTCCCACTGTTATTGCAAATTTTAATTTTTTCAGGATTCAGTCAAAATCAAAATCTGTGTTTAAAGCTTATTTTATTTTTCTGATGAACAAATGGTATCCAACACCACCTGGCATTTTATGAAAAAGGACAATGGCTTACCAATCAAAATTATTCAAAGTGCCCAGTGTAAAATCCATCCATCCATTATCCAACCCGCTGAATCTGAACACAGGGTCACGGGGGTCTGCTGGAGCCAATCCCAGCCAACACAGGGCACAAGGCAGGAACCAATCCCGTGTAGGGTGCCAACCCACCGCAGGACACACACAAACACACCCACACACCAAGCACACACTAGGGCCAATTTAGAAGCACCAATCCACCTAACCTGCATGTCTTTGGACTGTGGGAGGAAACCGGAGCGCCCAGAGGAAACCCACGCAGACACGGGGAGAACATGCAAACTCCACGAAGGGAAGACCAGGGAAGCGAAGCCGGGTCTCCTAACTGCGAGGCAGCAGCGCTACCATTGCGCCACCATGCCGCCCCCAGTGTAAAATCATCCAGTAAATCTTAATAAAATAAAAAGAACCATCGGTTTCTCTTGTCTCAGGAAAAGTTAGTGTTCATAACTCCAGAATCAAAAAGGCAATGGAGAAAAACACAGTGCCAATGTAGAACTTTGGGATTTGAGTAAGAAACTAGAATATCTATTGAAAAACACAACTTAGGAATGTGCAAACTCCATGACGGCAGTGCCTGGGCAAGACACTGAATCCAGAACTCAGCTGCTAAAGTCCGCAGTGCTTCATTGTGCTTTCTCTAATGTCACTGTCTTACATCTTACTTACCGCAGCTCCATTTCCACCAGCTTACTTATAAAGTTAGATCCAGATATGGGCAGTAAATGTAGACAGAGCAAAGCTTTTAAAGTTCCTGCTGTATATCATTATTTCCAGACAGATGCAGTTAATTGCACACATTATTATTAGAGCCTAAGCCAAAATGTTCAGAAATGAATGGCTACTATTAATGGTATTTGTGCTCCTGTGGAGTATGGGTTATTTCTTGTACGCCTGTTTATGTGGGGCTGACAGCACCATATAACTGTATGTAAGATTTATTGAACTTAACAATTCATTTTGAAACTGTTTATGATACGCTTCAAATGAAGCCTTCTTCCTATTACCTTGTTGCTCTGCCTATTCTACTTATGTTATACTGGTCTTTAAAAGTGTATAACTAATGCTGTATTGTTTAATTGTGAAATCTGATACTGTAGTGTAATTCTGTACATGCCTTATGATGAAACATGCTGCTAGAGATATATAAAATGTAAAATCCAACTTGATTGATTTGTCTATTGTTTCCTTATTAATTTGTTTCACATCTGTAGTCATGTGTTTCCTGTTTCCAGATAGAATGCAGGCTATGCAGAATGAACTGCATGTATCTGATATAAACTGTTACAAAGTGGGAAGAGGAACTTCAAAGTTTTATGTAAAGTCGCCTACATGTTGAGATTTTTGAGCTTGGAAATCATGTTTTTTTATCGCTCACATTGGCATTGTAAAGAAACCCACACACTAATGCACTTTTGTACAACAACAGTGTTGACGAATGATAAAAACAGAATAAATATATCATCATTTATGATAATTATAAATGACTATCACATATCAACACTGCCTATTGCATGTCCATTCCTAAGTCCTTTTCCACACAAGCCACTTAATATTTATATTGTGTTATGTCTCATATTTGACATTGTTTGGTCACAGCAGTTGCTCAGTAATAAAATAAAATTTACCAGCACTCAGTTTGCCAAAATTATTTAAACAGACCCCATTTATCATTCAGGTGTCTTTTGTGAGTCAGCTCTAAGTGTAGTTCCTCCTGCTGTAGTTCTTCTTATTAATGTTTTAAGTCACTTTGTTTATTTGAATATTATAAGCATTTTGTTTGTTTGTTTTTAGTGGTTTTCTTTAATTTGTGTTTTGACATTTTAGCCATGTTTTCAAATACGTCCTTTAGCTTCCTGCTCTTGTTTTAGGATTGAAGGACTATTGGCTTTTTCTTTGACTATGGCTGTATTGACGCTACAGCTATATTACAATTTTTTTCACTTATTTTATTCATGGATATTATCTTTTTTAGAGATGTATAAAAAACAACAACAAAAAACACATGGAATCATAAGTTATTAGATTTGATTTAGAACTCTTTTATTTGTAGAACTAAATCTTCATCTAAAGACCCATGCAATTTGAATGTGACCTGAGTTTGAGAACTTAAATCAGAATTTTCTGGAAATTTAGAATCTGAACTAATTTTACATTAATGTATATGAGATCTTCATCATATCATTGCATTAGCAATCACTATGGATTACAGTGCTAAGCTCAGCATGCAAGGATAAAAAAACAAGGTGTCAGATTTAATAAGTCATGGGTGTGACTGTTGTCAGCCAATATATCTCAATTGCTTTGTGTTTTCTGATGGAAATGGAGTATGTCATGCTTGTATTCTCCATAGTCCTATTCCTATTCTTTAGAACACATTTTGACATAAGCAATGAAATGTTCTGAAATTTTCAAATCACCGTCATCAAAACTCTCTCCACTTCTTGTCCTCATCAGTCCTAGCTCTTATTTGATGTCCACAGGATTCTACATACATATGTGACAGTGATAAATTCGCTTAAAGGAACTTCAACAATGTTTCATTTTCTTTATCTCTTCCTTGCCATCAAAAGCTGACAAAGTCACAGACATTCTGTGATGAAAACAATATTAAGAAGTGTAGATGCCAGCATGCTGTTGGTGTTCGTGTTAGTCCATAAATTGTATCTATATGAAAAATGTATTTTCAATAATTTTTTGTTTGTGGAGCACATTCAAGACATATACACACTTGCATTGGATTTGGACCACTTGAAAAATTGATTTGAACAGTGAAACAAAAAAATTGTTTATCTATACTAATAAAAGGCAAAGCCCTCACTGACTCACTCACTCACTCATTCACTCACTCACTCACTCATCACTAATTCTCCAACTTCCCGTGTGGGTGGAAGGCTGAAATTTGGCAGGCTCATTCCTTACAGCTTCCTTACAAAAGTTGGGCAGGTTTAATTTCGAAATTCTACGTGTAATGGTCATAACTGGAAGCTGTTTTTCTCCATTTACTGTAATGGAGATGAGCTTGAAAACCGTGGGGGCGGAGTTTCGTGTGACATCATCACGCCTCCCACGTAATCACGCAGTACGTAGAAAACCAGGAAGAGCCCCAAAAAGCGCTGAAGAAAACATGCATTATATAATTGAGAAGGCAGCGAAACAATAAGAAGCGAGCGAGTGACATATACAACCATATTCATGAGTTCTGCTACTTCGGAAACAAAGCACGATGTAAACCTAAACTTTAAATTAAGTTCATAGACAGGCTGCCGCTGGCGTTTGTAATTTAGTGCCTACCCATATAAGGCCGTCCGTCAGCGGCAATCCAATAGCAAACTGCCACTAAATATTCACGGGTGAAGGACTGTGCTTATGCAGAGGAAGATGAGATGGTCAGGGTGGTGTTTGGCACAAACTCAGCGAAACTGCGAGAGAAAGTTTTAAGTGCCGGGACTTAGGTAACATTAAATACAGCCATGGACATAGCACGACATGGCACCAGCACAGCTGGGAAACTTCGATGCATGTACACCGAGCGGCTCACGTGAACTGACGCAGTGCACAGACAAAAAGCAACAGTT
>JANRMT010062836.1:16560007-16699800 GCA_026402145.1 Polypterus bichir lapradei
GAAGAGGCAGGTATCTGTGCGAGTGTTTTAAATAATGAAAGGAAAAAAAGTGCTTTGAAATCGAGGACCCCCAACCAAGAGGGCTTACGAAACAAAACGTGACAGACAGGCATATGCTACTTGCATAAAATGTGCACAATAATTACAACAATGTTGAAGTGAAAAGGAGATGCTAAACATGGGTGGCCGTGTTGTGCCTGCCCATAAATCCCAACCAATGTATATATCTGAACGGATCTATCTGAACCAATATATATATCAGAACGGATGTATCTGAACCGATGTATATATCTAAGCCAATCTATTTTAACCAATATATATATTTAAACCAATGTATATCAACCAATATATATATATCTCAACCAATGTATATATCTGAACAATGTATCTCAACCAATGTATATATATTAGAAAGGATCTATGCAAACCAATTTATATATATCTCAACCAATGTATCTAAACCAATGTATATATCTGACCGGATGTATTCAAACCGATGTATATATCTCAACCAATATATCCCAACCAATGTATATATCTGAACCGAAATATATATCTGAACGGATGTATTAAAACCAATGTATATATTCAAACCAATGTATCTGAACCGATATCGTATATATCTGAACCAATGTATATATTTACGAACCAATCTTTTTTTCCTGAACGGCCCCTCATACCATATGTATACAAAAAGATATAAGAGCTTAAAACATCTAATAGTCACTCAAAAAAGTTAGTGTTTTCTGGCGGAGGTGATTAATAAAGGTATGTTAAATCAAGAGTAGTAAATGGACTGTAGTCTGGTTGTTATTGCCAGAAATAATAAGGATACTTAAACTACATTAATTAAAAAATTGTGTTTACATTTTTACTATGGTTAAAATACATAGAAACATAACATTTAATAATAAGGTACATTGAAGGGCAGAATGATGAATATGCGGTTTGTGGTCTGGCTTCACAGATGCTGTGTCCTGAGACTGAATCCTTGCCCGTTGTCTGTGTGGAATTTGCATGTTTTCTCTTTGTCTGTATGGATTTTTTTTCTCTGAGCATTCCATTATTCATCCCATATTTAAAACCCATGTGATTCAAGGGGTTTGTTCTCCCCTTTCATTCTGTAGCTGCCAGGATGAACCTCAACTCCCTATGACCCCAAGATGGATAAACAGATTACAAAATTATTGCATTTTTCTTTAGGTTGGGTTATGAATATTTATCATTTTTTGCAATACAAGTAAAATGTGCTGAATTGTAATTGTTTTTTCTTGTTTATTTTATCAGCCTTTTACTTTTAATGTTTCTGTGATTTTAGTTTATTTTCTTTTATTGAAATTATTAAATTATTAAATTCTGCATCATTTTACTTTACAGCATTGCAAGAATTATTCCTAAAATGGTCTTTCATATTTAAACAATTAATTGATATTGACAACTGAAACACTACATAAAAGTAATTACAACAATTATTCTTAAAATTGTCTTTCATACTAAACAATTAATTGATAATGACAACTGAAACAACACATAAAAGTACATTTACATGCATTTATCTATTTAAAAAACATTGCTTTAACTATTTGATGTGAAAACATAGTTAATGATGTACTTTTACAGAATTTGTTTTGTAGTGTATTCACCTATTTTCCCCCATAATAACATCAATTTGAGTTTTGGTCTACAAAGCCTTCATGTCCACCACACTACTTGGTCACTTATTTCTTATGTCTGTGTTTCTCTGTGTGAATAAAAAATGTCTAATGTAACCAGGATTTGATTTTTAACAGTTATTTTACCACACCTACAAGTGAAATGGTGTAAAATGGCAAAACTGAAAATGCCTCACAATGCAACATGGACCAGTCCAAATACGATTTTATACTAATTTGCTGTCTGATGATTTATCATTTTTTACAATACAAGTAAAATGTGCTGAATTGTAATTGTTTTTTCAGTCTTTTACTTTTAATGTTTCTTTTAATTCATTTTCTTTTATTTAAATTATTAAATTAGATTAGATTATTTTATTTATGAAAGCACATTTAAAACAACAGTGGTTGCGCCAAAGTGCTATACAAAAAAATATTAAAATAAACACAATACAAACAATCATGCAAAACCAGATTAATAAAACAACCAATTATAACATCCACCACAATCCCATCATACACAGTGAAAGACAAAAGAAAACAAGTAGGTCTTAAGCCGACTTTTAAAAACTTCGATAGAGGATCAAGACCTGGGGCCTCATGCATAAACGGTGCGTACGCACAGAAATGTTACGTAAGAACGTTTCCACATTCAAATCGCAATGTATAAAGCCTACACTTGGCGTAAAGCCACGCACTTTTCCACGGTACCTCATACCCTGTCGTACGCAAGTTCTCCGCTCGGTTTTGCAGACTGGCGGTACCCAGTGTCAAAGCAGTGCTACTGTTCCTGTGTGGTTACCCTTTATTTCTTAGAAACACATTTCTAATGAGGCTTTATAAATACACTGAAACTAACCGCATATTGTTTATTAGTGTAATACATCTGATTGTAGATTACCTGTAACAATATAATGGCCCAGGGAATAGCCATAGTATTCCAAATACCATAACTGCTTTAGCGTTGTTACTCTCAATGCACCATCTTCTTCTTCTTCTTTCAACTGCTCCCTTTAAGGGTTGCCACAGCGAATCATCAATTTTCCATATTACTCTCACTGCACCACTCGGAGTATTTATATCACTGTATCTGAGTGGGGAATCACAGCAGCAGCTGATCGGAAAGAAAATTATCGGTATACAGCATCAAGCACATGCTGCCAAAGCCATGGCAAAACTTTTTAAAGCCTTTCCTGTACGGACCTCGTGGTTTAGAAAGAGTTTCATCCCAAGAACTATAAACGCACTCAATCAATTGCTCCTTGTAGAACTGTTTGTACTTATAAGTACAATTACCCCACTGTAAACTTGCACTACAGTTATCATATTACACAACCTGTGCCACTTTATAAAGCGCGTATTTACATATGATGGCAATATCATTTTTAAGATGAAATGCAGCAAAATATATTGATTTTATTATACAGATAAAACTTTAACTTCATTTAAATAATCTGTATTGTTAATAATTAAACATGGTGCAGCACTAGCAAGTTCACGTATTGTTCCAGCCTGGCGCTGTATATTTGCTGAGGCTGGCGCAACACTGGAAGGATAGATGGATAGAATAATTAAACACGTACTATGACGATATTTCAATGTTCCTTAAAAGTTTTGAAGAATTGTCAAGAGCTCATTGTGTGGCAATTGGGTATTTGGGGAAAGAAAAGTAACGACATGAATTGGAGGTTAGTACATTTGAAAGAGACAGTACTGCTACAATAAATTATTTCATCGAAGGTCACGCATGGCGCAACAGCATCTTGTGTGAGACATGAACAATCACTGCGCCATTGTGTTCACATGTTTAATAACATGCTTTCATTCCAATCATCATTAAAATATCACGTATACATCTCAGTATTTTAATTATTCAGAGAGCTGTAATATCACAAATGTAATGGATTCTGTGTCCTGTCGGAGAAAGAGAAAGAACGGAAGCACGTAGTGATTCACACACATAGAGCACATTGAAGATCAAATACAAAACAAAGCATTTAACGTGCTACTTTAGTTACGATGGGATTTGAGAAACTAGTAAATTAAATGAATTTAAGATGAAGTTTATGATGTTCTACTTTAATGACAAAATAAACTATGTGATTAAAGTGGAAATTCCGAGATTAAAGTTGACATTTCGTGCTTTTTTCCCCACTGTGTGCCTATTTTTTTTTGTCTGTACCCTAATAAGCTCAGACGGTGGGCTACAACTCACCTATTCATGGCAAATTTGATATGTGACTTTTTTATTTTGGCACTGTGCAACTTTGTGAACTTGAGCTTTCGAGTTTCTCCGACATGCTATGTCACTCGATCAACTTCCTTTTGTTGTTTATTCCACTGTTTAAATCAACAAATAGTATGTTTTTCCTTTGCCTCCACTTGGTATTCGCTGAAATTCTTATATTTTCCCCCGTGCTTTTCCCATTGTCTTTTTACAGAACGCTGAGCTTAAGGGCTATTTATATTGATTTGCATATTCAAAGAGGTGTAATTCTGGGAGGAGTTTGGGTGGGACAGCACGCGCATGCACAAGCATTACTTTTCATGCTGACCGGGATTTATGGAGCGGAAGAACACGGAGGTTGGCAAACACACAGATTCCAACATCTGGAATTTTCTGTGTGTAAGCACATTTCGGCTTTTGTGCTTACGTTATGTTATAGTGCGAATTCTATGCACGGCGTTATGCATGAGGCCCCTGATGTGCAGAGGCAAGTCATTCCAGAGCTGTGGAGCAACAACTGAGAAAGCTCGGTCTCCCCTCGTCTTCATCTGAGATCTTGGCACTAAAAAGAGTAGTCATCCAGATGACCTCAGTGGTCTTGGTGGCACATAGGGCTGAAGGAGGTCACAGATGTATTTTGACCATGCAAGTCTTTAAAAACAAACAACAAGATTTTAAAATCAATGATGTGATCCCTTTTTCTCAACCCAATCAAAAATCTACCTGCAGCGTTCTGAACCTGCTGAAGGCACGACAGAGCAGATTTTCGCAGACCAACATATAAGGAATTTCAATAATCAAGGCGATTATTAAATAAATGATTATATTTGAATAAATAATTTTTATGAAATAAAAATAAAAGCACGTAAAATTCCATACAATAAAGTCAAACTTATCCAAACTAAATTCAATTCAGCCCCTACCCAAGGTAAAGAGAGGAAGGCCAACAGCCAGAGTACAACTTTAACAGTACAAAAGATGGAAGAGAATCATTTTCCCCAATTTAAAAGCTTATTCTAAAATGTTATTCATTTAATCCTGCCAAGTTTTAAAAAAAAGTTTTGAACAGATCCTTTAAGTGAGCTTTTTTTGTTTCTTTGATTCTAAATTCATATTTTAAGCAGAAGCACAGAGCCAGTGTTTCCAAACGTGTTTTATTTCTATTTGTCATTCTAAATTGGATTATTGTGAGTTGTATATTGACTGCATGGCAAAATTATCAGCAACACAAAATAAACTGTCAAACATGGAAATCATAATCTTACAAATTCCCTAAAAGGTAGTTCTTGAAATGGTTAAAAACAAAATAAAGGAAATCGAACTTGGACAGTCAAGCAAAGATTTCACTGTATTCTGAAAACATGCCAAAACTACTAACAGTAATATGTAACAGTCTTGAAAGGATTCCCCATGTTCTCGCCAAATTTGCCACAGTGTTCCTGCCACTGCAGAAGTGCATGACAGTTCACAGATATTCTAATGAGATTCATTAATGAGAATACTTATGAGAAACAAAGGTCAGCAGTGTTATTCTTTCAGTCATAAATACACTGCAGGAAGAAACAGTAAATTTAGTGTATTTTAGGATTAGTGCCAACTTCATTCTACCGTTAAACAACAAAAATATATTGGTGAAGCTATTTCCACAACAGATATTATAGTTACATTTATGATTAACATGAAATGTTAACTTATGTGCCAGAAGTACTAAGTATTAAATAATAATATAAAGTAATAAGAAGATGCAGGGTAAGAATGCTAAGAATAAAAAGAATCAGTACAATAACTAAAGCAGACTGTCTGGAAGCCTAATTTGTTATTCTGAGTATTATAACATAAAAGTTACCATTGGTTCCGCCTTCTTCTTCTTCTGCTGTAACTATTCCCATTATTGTATAAGGTGCCTATTTCTTTTACCTAGACTTCTCCTTGCTTATTAAAATTATTTTACTTACTAAATTTCATTTGCGCACTGTAAAAACACATTACCATTTTTAAGTACCTGAAAACGATTTCCTCTTGTGTAAATGACTCAATAAGTCTGATCTAATCCATTAATGAACATTTCACTGTTTTGTCATTAGTAAATGATTGGAATGTTTGTAACGTTTGTTTAAGATACTGCAAAAGCTTCTAATGACAGTATTTTTTTCTGTCTAACATCATGAAGTATTCCGCTTCTTATTTCTGGCAGATCAGAAGAGCTCTTTAAAAGATAAACAACACACATAGATAAGTTATACCGCTTTTGTAATATATCTGATACTTTTGTATTTCAAAGCGAGCGTGAGAGAGCAAGTAATTCCAGTTATAAAAAGCAACACTAACACTACCGTATGTTCAAATAATCCATTCATCCTTCTTCTAAACCTTCTTATCCTGAGCAGGGTCGCTGTGAAGCTGAAGACTATCCTAGTATCGGGTGCAAGGCAGGAACAATTCCAGTACAGGGTACAAGTCTATTGTAGCGTATAATTTAAATAATAAATCATAGAAATTTTATCAACACTTCATATAAAAAACTAAGATGACATAAGATCTCAAGTATATTTTGTTTGAGTCTTACATCTAATATGAAAATTTTTATAAGAAATTGTATAAGCATAACAAGAGACCTTACAATAACCCATATTATACAGGATGCCTTAAATAAGAAAACATTTATTTTTTTCTTTACCTTTAACATGAATTTCTGCTAGGTTTAATTTTTAACCAGTAGTTTTGACACTTTGATTAGTTACTACTGTCTGTTTTTAGAATGTTTGCCGTTTAGGTGTTGACTTCTTATTCTGTTGCTGATTACCAGTTGGTCTTTCACCTGGGCAGATTTCCTAACAAACATCCATCCATCCATCCATTACCCAACCCACTATATCTTAACTACAGGGTCACGGGGGTCCGCTGGAACCAATCCCACTCAACACAGGGCACAAGGCAGGAAACAAACCCCGGGCAGGGTACCAGCCCACTGCAGGGCACACACACACACACACACACCAAGCACACACTAGGGACAATTTAGAATCACCAATGCACCTAACCTGCATCTCTTTGGACTGTGGGAGGAAACTGGAGTACCCAGAGGAAACCCACGCAGACACGGGGAGAACATGCAGACTCCGTGCAGGGAGAACCCGGAAAGCGAACCCAGGTTTCCTAAGTGCGAGGTGGCAGCGCTACCCACTGCGCCACTGTGCCACCCTCCTAACAAATATCCATTCATTAATCAGTCATTTTATTAAAGTTCTGAAACAACTGTCTTCACTACAGAGTCAAGAAAAGCAGTGGCCTCTTCCATCATCAGTGGGTATAATGTAGGACCCAACCCTGCAAAGGAAGCCAGCCAGTCCAGCAAGACCATTGACTCTTCTCAAATTGGCTGTTTGGAGTCTCCTCTTTATTAAACACTTATGTGTTTGGCATGTGGGTGGAACCTAAACATTCTTGTAAACATAGGGCCTGAATGCCAACTCTGTATAAACAAATGAGCTTTGTTTAACTAGTGAACACCATCTTTGCAGATATTGTCCATTCATTTAAACATTTTTACCCCTCAAATACATGCAAGTTAAATGATGCCTTGATGTGGTCAGGATAAATCACAAAGTCACTTGTGGCATTGCATTATTCCATATCAGTTATTTTTAATCACTGGCATGGCAGTTAGTGCTGATATGTCACATTTCTTTTCAACTTTTATAATACACTGTTTAATTCTCTTCAGGCTAGCTGGCTTTCTAAACCAACCTAATGTGATATACACTACTATTTGGAGATGGAGATCCACAAAGGGAGAAAATGAATCACGTATCATAAAGTAGTTTTTATTCCTGAACTCTCAACCCCTACCAGGGGTCTTCATCAGAGGATAATGCTTAGACTTACAAGAATCAAAGGCAATATATAGCAATAACTTACGTGGGGGTGGGTAGGGGTGGCTAGGTCCGTGGGGGGGGGGCGCCGCCAATGGAGAATGGAGAATGGAGAAAGAAATTAACCAACACATCAGCTTCCTGGACATCTACATCGAAAGAAATAATGACGCCCACTGACCACTAGTGTTTACCGTAAAGAATGCTACGCAGACAAGATATTACACTTCACCAGCAACCACCCGGTATCTCATAAACAGAGCTGTGTTAAAACTCTATTCAGAAGAGTCCCCACACATTGTAATACGAAGGAAACAAAAATGAAAGAGAGACACTATCTCTTCCACCTTTTCACTTCAAATGGATACTCAAAAACATTCATTAATCAAAGCCTACACAGAAGACGCCAAAAAACTCAGCAAACAATTGACTTGAATCAGAACCCCCACCCCACCTGGCACTCACTCCCTTATCACCACAATGTGTCTGAAGGTGCAGCACGCATCCTGGCCAAGTCAGGTGTCAGAATAGCACACAAACCCACAAACAATCTGCGCACGGTCCTCTTTAATGTTAAAAACAAGAAATCGACAGCAGAAACATGAAACACAGTGTACAGCATTCCATGCAGTTCGTGCTCAGCGGTATACATTGGACAAACTTCAAAAAGAATTGCAACACGTATACAGGAACACTGCAACGCCTTCAGAAGAAAGGACTCACTATCATTGATCTATACACATACATCAACAGGACATACATTCAATTGGGACGATGTACAAGTAAAGTTTAAAGCCAATACTAAAAGTGCTAGAAAGCTGGCTGAATCCTGGTTATCAAATGAGAACGCCATCAACAGACACTTGGACATAAATCCAGCATATGCAAAGTTAAGAAGAACTTATTCATAATAAACAAGACTTTACACCCAATAAACCATCCACCTGTAAGTTATTGCTATATATTGCCTTTGATTCTAGTAAGTCTAAGCATTATCCTCTGATGAAGACCCCTGGTAGGGGTTGAAAGCTCAGGAATAAAAACTACTTTATGATACGTGATTCATTTTCTCCCTTTGTGGATCTCCAGCTGCAAATATGCAAACCGTATCACAGACCTTCTCTTCCATACACTACTATATAGTGCACACTTTATAAATAGTACATACTTTATAAATAAATGTCTTATAGTTTCCCTTTTTTGGGGACTGACATTTTGTTCAGAGATGTTTTTTTTTTTAATCCTGATTAGGGTGAAGAAATTAATTTATAATAAATACAGACAATCTACTTTCCTACAAAAAGGCACTCAGAAAGAAGAGACAGAGAAACCAAAATGATTTGTCCAAAGGTGAAATACAGCCAGTATCCAAAAACATCTGGCAAATTAAATTTCTGAGAAGCAGACAAATCCTCTTTCATAAAAATCATTTAACCTATATACTATTACTCTGAGAAAGAGCAGGTTGATAAACTCTACATAAACTTTCTCAATGTAAACACATGTTTTGAATCTAACCTATTAAGGGAAACGCCAGTAAAACCAAACACGTTTTATTTTTCAGCGCAATCACTATGAACACTAATAAACTTGGTATAAAGTTTGCATAGCTTTTGAATACCACTCAAATAAAAGGTTTGTCTGGCATTTGTAACTGACTTAAAATCATCATCATTAATATAGTGTGGCCCATGCAGGCTTTCAGTTTGGGAAATGGGTGGTAGTCATCAGAGCCAGACTTGAGTGATAGTCATGAAATTTTCCATTGTTTTTACTTTAGGTCATAGTGAACCATTTAAATGCCATTCCCAGTTATGAAACACAACCTGAAGTTCTCCCATTCTAAATTCAGTAGTTCAAGGTTCCCCTTCCTATACGCTGATCAGGAAGCGTGGCATGATCATATTGCGGAGAGACCTATTGGGGGTTCGCAGAACTCTGTGATTCAGGAACTCTGCTGGACAGCCAATTGGATTGCATTTTTTTTGTCGCTTTTATTTACTTGAATTGAGTCAGATAACACCTCCTTCAACCTTAATCTTAACCATAGTGTAACTAGGTGTACCGTGTAACATCACTGAAGTATAATATAAACCGACAACTTCCTCAACGGAGCAGAGCTCTGGAGGTCCACAGCTTGACTCTGCCAGTGTTATTGCTATTTCATGAATCATCAAATTAAAGTCATAGACAATCACCTGTTGTGATAATTTCACTTTAATGAGCAGAGAGATGGCTTCAAGTCAACACCCGTCAGGAACACAGAAAAGAACAAAAACGAAAGTATGAAGAAGCAACTTGTGCTACACTTGCGATTGTGTTTTAGTTATGAATCTGGAATTGTTTACAGCTTTGAGTTTGGTGATCTCCCCGGAACCTTGACCAATGATATCTTGACCTCTACTGCTAGTGGCTTTGGCTATGTCTGACTGTAATGTTCCAAAAAGAAATCAGTATATCTTTCAGACTATTTTTTAGACATTGTGAACCATTTAAATAGTTATGAAGTTATGTTTCCCAGTTATGAAACATAACTTGAAGTTCTTACATTCCAAATTCATTATTTCAAGATTCACATTAAAACATTGGAATAGTAATGTTTCATTACAAGAGTCAACATTCCGCCATGCACAGACCTTGCTTATGTTAATTGTTCTTCAATAATGGATTAAAGTGACTCATAACTAATCCCTAAAGTATTTTATCTCACACACCACAAATGTTTAATTCTCCAATTTATTTCACAACACAGTAATAACTTTTTTCTTCTGCTACTGATGCCAGAGTCTAACAAGACCTTACGTTATCTTTGAATCACAGCTTATTCCAATGAAATTCTACATCTTTGGCCACATTGAAATTATGGCCTTAAAATTTCCCTTTCAGGTTTTCATATATGAGAGTCTAGTACACATTTCATGATGAATTTTGACACAGTAGTACAATTTGAATATAACACTGCCACTGACCCATATACCATGTTAAATCCTCAGATAGGAAGATCTGAATGAAGAGAGATGTAACCCAACCGAGAACTCCAGTTTGTGTCTGCTTCAGTAATACTCAACTCTTTAAAGATCTGCCGGAGGTTACTTTAGAGGAAGGAGTACCAGTGTTTTAAAAAGACATTAACTTTAATCTTTGTTTTTGCCTTAACACCAGCAATTACACTAAATGGGGAATTCCACACCTAACCTTATGTATTATTTTAGCTTTATTTTACGAAGTGTAAGCTCAAACCATAGAGAAATCTACACAGTTTGTGTTGTGGAAAGAATGGTTTTGATGTAATTTATACAGTGGAAACATCACATTAGGGTTTCATTTTTTGTTGCCTGTTTTAGTATAGTTTTTTAACATACTGTATCTAATGGGAAACTATTCTGCCATTTTTCTCTTGACCATTTAATGCTAGTGACTTTGGCATTGTCTAACTTACCTTAGCAACTACTTAAATATTTACATTCCATTTTAAATAAACTCTACATTTATGATGATGATTGAATTTAATGTAAAAGTTTCCACTTACCCATTGCTTGATCTTAGTTGATCTCTTTATTGCAGTCTGAGCTTTTTGTGAACATGTGATTTCCAACTGTCCTTTTTGTTTATGCTGACCTATGTTGTGACCCTTGTCTGTAGGGTGACATGACTACTCTGTCCAGTAGAATGTCATTGTAACACAAAAGCAACTTTGAAGGCACCTTGCAATCCACTTTAATTGGTCACTCATTTAACAGGATGTTAAACAATAACTCAACCAGTGATATGTCTTATTTTCATCTCTTTGGTTGAATTAATTTTCTTTTGGTTTGTGTTTTTGATGCTATTGATTTTTATTGCAATTTCTGCACATATTTTTGTCATTTATGCTGATAATTACTTTGTTGTTGCAGTCGAAGATGGCTACAATTTCAGGACATTTCCTGGTAAGTGTATAGCGAGTACTTAGCGGTGTGACAAAATAGTGACCATTTTACCCCGTGTGACTCATGATTAAGGTTCTCATCTCTTCTGATTCATTTGAGAATGCCAGATTTTGTTGTTGATTTTTTTAGCAATTAACTTCTTTTTGATTTTCTTTTCTTTTCTAATTTTTTTTTTTTTTTTTTTTGACACTTTTGAATACGCTACAGTATATACCATTTTTGATTTATCTTTAACTGGGAATGTGGTTGTCCGGAGTTAGTTTGTGTAGTCAAGTGCTCACACAGGGTCTGCTGAATAAACTCTGTTTTAGCTCCTGTGCTGAGATTATTCTTTTACTCTGTCCTAGATTATCTGCATGACATTTGATTTTTTTCTTTAACCGACTGTCACTACTACAAAGATGTAACAGCATGTTTAGGGTTCAACAAAGATTTTTATTGATTTTGTGAGAGCTTACCAAAGAACTAATCATTTGCAGTAAGTGAACTGAAGGCTAGTTATATTTTTCAGTGTAGATAGAATGCAGTCAGTCATCGTCCAACCCACTATATCCCAACACAGGGTCACGGGGGTCTGCTGGAGCCAATCCCAGCCAACACAGGACGCAAGGCAGAAACAAACCCTGGGCAGGGTACCAGCCCACTACAGGGCACACACACACACACACACCTACATACCAAGCACACACTAGGGACAATTTAGGATCGCCAATACACCTAACCTCCATTTATGGAATAATTGTCTCAGAAGGCAGATGAATATCTTTTGCTCTTTGGTGGAACAGTTAGAGGTTGATATGCAGCCTCACTGTTTAGTTGACAGTTTGAAATTTTACTTATCTTCAGGATTAAAGAGGGGTCCCAGTGGCTTTTGGGTAATTTGACCCAATGTCACTTGTGTTCTAAAATAATAGCCAGTCTCTTTTACATCAGACAATTAAGTAAACTTTGCTTGTTTTTACCATACTTTAATATATTCTTTTGACTAAAAAATCCAAAACCAAATGTAGATGTTTTGTGGTGATGGAAGGCAAACGATCTCTGTGAAAATTTGGAAAATAGCCAAACTCATGAAACCATGGTTTTCTATTTGGTTTCGAAATCTCAAACATGCAGAATTATAACCCCCCCCCTACAAAAACCTTTGTTTTTTGAAGATGTGCTTGTTTTAGGTAACGATTATTTATTGGCGGGAAACAATTGTATAGCATTTTGAAAATATGAGACCTAATTTTAGGCCATTTTTGTTAACTGTTTAAAGGTTTAATTGCAAATGATGTTGTTTTTTAAGAATTGTAATACGTCTTTGCATTATTTTCTTTCCAAGATTTTACATTGTTGTTCTGAACCTCTATTCAATCCATTGTCATATTTCTGTTGTATTTGCTACAGATCTACCAAATTTCACAGGTTGCAGAGTCATTATTGTTGAAGCTGGAGCTAAATTTTACAAGGCAGTTCACTTTGTTCATGTTTTTTCAAAGAGGAAAATGACAGATGTATTTCTGTTAAAGGATAAGTTCAGTATTTTTCAAGGTAAACTTAGTTCTTCACCATTATGGTATATATTAATTTACCACATGAAATTGTGTTCTACAGTGAAGCAGCTTTTATATAATTTAAGACATATCTAGACTGTTCTTGCATTTTAAAATGGGGCTTAAGAACCATGAGTCCAAATGTGAAAACAAAAGCCTCTAAACTTACCAAATACATCGACTTTGAAGCAGCAAACGTTTTGATTTAAGAAAACATGCCTTTCACATTTTTGAGGCATACTTAAGACAACAAAAGTAATCTGCAAGTGGTAAATTTTATCACAGATTCTTGGCACTGTTTTTTGAGATAATGAAACATTGTACTAATTAATCCAAGTATTGTGAAAAAACTGTAATGCCGTTTACTTTTCTTTGATTTTATATATGGTTTTACCTAATTGAAATCATGAACCTGTGAGGTGAGCTTCTTTTTACCTATTGCACCCGTGTTGTTCTATTTTACACATATTATGGAGCACAATTCACACCAAATTACGTCATGGTGCATGTTGGTTAAGTTTGCACAAAAGAGTTCTGATTTACTTTATACACGTAATAATAAATCTAAACTGAACTAGAGTAAAAGCAGTTGGCAAAGAGCATAACTGTTATTGCCTGCATGTTCCAATATAAACAGTTAAAATGGTGCACTTACCCCTTTTTCTTTCTTTCATTGAAGTATGAGGGTTGGTACAGGAGGTGCACTGAGAGAGTCGCCAGCACCTGAGGGTGGCGGTAAAAGCGACTCCAACCGCCAGTCCTAGAAAAAAGTGTTCCAGGTTGTTCAACCTTAATGCAAGACACTAGCGAAGTAGCCACCATGAAGCCAGCTTATGTGCAGGGACGAATAGGGGCCCACTGGAGAAATAAGCCATTGTGTTATGAGTGCAGGGATAGTGCTGCAGGTATTGCAAAATTGCATGCATGTATGAAAATAGTTTTATAGGAGTCTTTGGGAGGCCAACCACACGTAGAAGGGGCTAGCAGTGCTACATAAACTGGGATAGGGTGATACCCTGGAGCTTCATCCATGTTTGGCCGCTAAGAAACATATGGCCATATAAAAGGGATGGAGTGGATGCTAGAGGTGGCCTGTCATAAGGCCAAATCTGGGCTGCAGAGTCAGTAGGTGGCAATAGAGATAGTGTGAAGCATCCTGAGAAAACCTTCCGATTGGATATGGAGTGGAGGTTGTTGGTCGGTGAGGAAGAAAAGAGAGAAAAGCTGGGGATTATGTGTTTGCAAAGTTTGCAAGGAATTTTGTAAGTATTTATTTATTTTTATTTCACCTATGGAAGAAGGTTCTTGCATTGGGTTAAGGAAAAAACTTTTTTTTTTTGGTTGTTGTTTTATTTTTCCTTCTGCAGAATTCAATGTGCAGAAGTTGTATATATCTTAAATAGTACTTCATTTTCCCACCTCGAGTGTTTATCAGACTTTTGATTTTCTGACAGAGTGGAAAAATTTTAAATTGCAAGAAATTGAGTTACTTTAGAACACACTGGCCAATTAATAAATATTATGATTATACAAAAAATAAGTTTGACTTGAAAAAGACCAAACCTATCCTTTAAATATTTTTGTTACTTAGCTTTCTTGAATCACCTGTTTCCAATAGTAAGCATAACTTCATTTTTTGCTTCTAGAATGCACACTGCTCCAAATTAGGACTATGCAGATCATCCACAACATTAAAACCATTGAGAGGTTAAGTGAATAACATTGATTATCTCATTACAATGGCAGCTGTCAATGGGTTTGATATATTAGCCAGCAAGCAAACAGTCTGTTCTTAAAAGTAGTGTGTTAGAAGTGGAAAAAAATGCTGAGCACAAATCTGAGCAACTTTGATAAGGCCAAAATTGTGATGGCTAGACAATTGGGTGAGAGCTTCTTCAAAATGGCAGGTCTCTTGGGATATCCCCAGTATGCCATGGTTAGTACCTACCAAAAGTGTTCCAAGGAAGGACGAGTAAACAGGGTTATGGGTGCCCAGGTCTAACTGATGTGCATCGGGAATGAAGGCTAGCATGTCTGGTCTGATCCAACAGGACAAATTGCTAAAAAACTTAATCCTGGTCATCATGACAGAAAGGTGTCAGAATACAGCTTTCTGTGTATGTGGCTGCGTAGCCACAGACCAGTCAGAGAACCCACGTTGACCCCTGCCTACTTGTAAAAGTGCCTACAATGGGCAGGTGAGCGTCAGAACTGGACCATGGAGCAACAATGGGAGAAAGTGACTCTGTCTGATGAATCATGTTTTCTTTTAGATCATGTGAACAGCTAGGGGCATGTGCACTGTTTACCTGTCCAAGAGATAGCAGCAGAATAAACTATGGGAAGAAAGGTTAGCATTAGGGTTAGGGAGGCAGTATTTCTCTGTCCAGTTCTGTGACTCTGTCTCTGCTGCGCCCCTTTCTCTTCAGTCAAGTCCTCTCAAGGAAGACATATGAAAGTTCTTTTAAGCTCAAGCATTGAAGTTGCTGTAATGGAGACAACTAGGAAGTTGTCTGCTTGGCTGTGAATTGGAATTAATGCAAAAATAAAGGTTAAATGCTGTTCCTGAAACTGCCAAAAATAAAAATTCTGTTTGTTCAGTCTTCTCCTGCCTGTCTTTTATGCAACTGTTCAGCCCAGACTCGACAATATATGGAAATCTAGTAAAAGTTGTCTCTCTCCGCTTGAGTGTGTGTTTGGGTAAAAGCCTCAAGTTTTGATCATAAATTGTTCTGTTATCCAAGATGAATGAGACATTATGGTTTTATGCAGTGAGTGAGCATGGCCTGACAAAAACAGGCCTTTAGTTGTGGATTGTCATCTATTTTGAGATATCGGAAAGAAAGAAAAAAGAAATATAGAGAGGTGAGCGAGAGAGGGAATGATTAGGAAGTGGAAGAGGGATTGATTGGTGTTTTGAGGGTATGAAATTCACTCTGCCTGTTCACATGGGGTATATGGGTTTGTTTTAACTCACTGAAACTTCAAAGTTTTCAAATGAATTGATTTTTTTAAGTTTCAGTTAGTTAAAAATCTCCTTTAAGCATTTTAATGAGTTTAAAATCTTCCCTATAAAGTGCTCCTTTAACATCTAATAGAAAAAAGTACATTATCTATGTTTGAAAAAAGAACTGTGCCATAATTTAGGTACACATTTACTACATATCTAAATTGGTTGATAATTGTAAAGAATGAAAAACGTAATACTAAATAAATGGTTTAATAAAATAATATGTTGTAGTAACTGCAATTGTTTTTTTTCCACACACCTAAAAATAAAGGTGAAAAGGATGAGGATTATAAAAAGTGCCTGTCATTGCCCACCATCTTCAAGTCACATTCAAATGATGCTTAATTTCTGTTGCCTTGCTAAATTTTGGTGCCCTCTTCTGCTTCAGTGGAGATTTCAAAAGCTGTTTAAGTTTAATGCTCTTTAGCGCATCTTACGACACCTGATGACATACTGTTGACTTTGAAATATACAATAACTGTGAGCTTATTTCTTTTTAAGCCTTTAATATTGCTCTTTAACATGAAATACAACTTAAGGATCATGATAATGGAATTATATTTACCCTTTGAAGTTATTATAGCAAAGCTTTAAGCCCAGACATACAGCTAAAGGTTATAAATCTGCTCCTTCCACTGGCTTTAACTTGTAATTGCTTTTTAAATGTCATATACTTGTGGCTACAACCCAAATTGACTTGATGCCTGAAAGTTAAATTAAGTTAAAACTCAAGGGTCAAATTGTTCCAGTAATAAACTGCTTATGCAGTAGTTTTATAGTGTGAATAGGCTTCTATTCAGATCAGTTATTTTGAGCTCAGTAACCAGGATGTCTGAATTGAAGTACTGTACAAATAGTTGTGAGCAAATATATGTCACTAACCATGAATATGATGTATTTATTTCATTTTTATTTAGTTATTTGTTTCATTTCAACGATAAAACATTGCATCTTGTTAAAGCTTGTTCTTATGACTTTAGTAGCCATAATACCTTAGTATCTTCATGTCCTGACAGCATGTGATTTAAAAGTTTTATTTTTATGTATCTTATTGCACACAGACATAGGTGTTAAGCTCAAAGTAAAGGTGTGAATCAAAACTTATGTGTCAAGTTTGTACAAAAGCAATATTTTCTCTTTGTGTTTTCATGGCTGACCCTTTCATCCACCATAAATACCTTAAAAGAACTTTCAGTTTTATTCGAGAGCATATTTATGCAAGGAATACAGATGGCATTTTACACGAGTTAAATACAAAAACATAAGTGACAAAGACGAGATATACATTTCAACAGAAAAAATGGTAAAATGGAAATAATAAATTTGACCAGTTAAGCAACCCTCATTTAAAAATTAATTTGCACAGTACTGAATATGAAAGAATTCCACAGATTGGGAATAGGCCATTACTATTGGCAAATTTGCTGCCTGGGTTTAATTTCAAAATGGAACTTTTTCCATTTTACTTTACATTTTTCTGAGCAAGAGACATACAACTGTCTATGAAAGAACCAGTTTAGATGGTCTGGCTTCAGCTCAATCAGCTTTAACGCTCAGTCACATGACATGACTTTTTCAGTTGCAGATTTCATATGCTTACATTTAGTGACTTGGAGGCAGTCATGACACATTCCCATGACCACCATTTGTATAGTGTGACATACCCAGTGACTCAGTCCAATCAGCCTTTGACTCACCTCGTCATAGGTGAGGGCTTGATGAATGCCAGAGTTAAGAAGCAATGAGCATGCAACTGGAGGTACAATACATATAATGAAGCTATTAGGAATAAGGAACTCGGGTATTATGGATCTCGCATACAGGAATGAGGCTTGTCTGACTGATGTCTTCCATTTTACATACCACGACACAGTGTTTTTTAAACTATGGGTAGGTCGTGAGACATCACTAATGGGATTGCACCGAGTTGTGAATTACAATTGAAGTGAATGAGAAAGGGTCATGAAAGCCGCGTGATGGGTCGCTGCTTGCATATTATGTGATATCATCTACTGTTAAATTCTGCTCTGTACTTGTAATATTTTTATTTTACTATACTGTATTGAGGATTACTTGTGTTTTGTTCTGTATATTGTATTGTATTGACCCCCTTCTCTTTGACACCCACTGCACACCCAACCTACCTGGAAAAGGGTTTCTCTTTGAACTGCCTTTCCCAAGGTTTCTTCCATTTTTTCCCCAACAAGGGTTTTTTTGGGAGTTTTTCCTTGTCTTCTTAGAGAGTCAAGGCTGGGGGGCTGTCAAGAGGCAGGGCTCGTCAAAGTCCATTGCGGCACTTGTGTGATTTTGGGTTTGTTGTGATGTGAGATTTTGCATAAAGTTGATAAATATTTTGTATGTCTTTATTTGTAACTTAGGCAAAGCAATGTAATATTAGTGTTACATTAGTGAGAAGCATTCATGTTTACAACCCAGGACTAAGTCAGAAAAGTGAATTTTACGACAGAGTTGGGGAAAGTACCTAAAACAAGTTTGGTAAATGTTTCTCTGAAGTCTCTCAACCCCTATAGGAAAGCCAGGCTGCCTAACTAGCAAACTTTAGCTCAACAAATGGTTTTTGGGGGGTGGTGAAGATATTCTATTCCCCCATTGGTCTGAAGTATGGCTGTTTGGAACTGGCTTTTATCAGAAGCCTTTAAGTACCATAACGTCCCATTGGCTGTAGGGGTTGGACAGAGAATCTATAAATTTGCTTGCTTAACCTCACACTCTCTCTTACCAAACTGATACATGAACTGAAAAGGACAACACAGTGAAGAGCACAGCTCAGCAGCCATATTGAGACAGGCATGTGGCCTTAACTAGAGACATTTTAAGTAACTAACAAGTCTGTGTGCCGCCTGAAACTACACCTCACCATTTAAACAGGTTGTATGTTTGCCAGTATTCAAATGTAATTTGCATATTGTTAATATTTATGAATATTAACAATAATACATTATTTTATGTGTAACTTAACTCCTGCTTGTCTTTTACTACACCTAATTCTCTGAGGTTGTAGATGTAGAAAGGAAGGTGGGGAGAAGTTATATACTATAATACCTTATAAACAGTGGGAAGTCTGGGAAATTTGAGGCATTCTGACAAAGGCTACTTAATAATACAAAAGGGGAAAATAGAGCAATATATTACTCTACCAAGACAAAACAGGGCTATACAAAAATAAATTGTATTCTATTGTATTGTATAGGTGAAACAAATCTCCCCCCAGACAACATGTGGCGGCAATTCTTCAAGGGTACCCCCTACCCCGGACAACGATAGGCGGTGATTCTCCAAGAGGAAAGGATGATGATCAGCGGCAGTTCTCCAAGGGTGCCCCCAATCCTTCCTTTGTTTCAGAGGAATGACTCAATGATTGGCTATTGTTTAGCAACAGTTATGGGTCACAAAGACAAGAAATAGGCAAATTAGATCACGAGAATAAAAAAAGCTAAAGAACAACTGCCATGCCAGAATGAAAAAAGAAAAATGGGCCAAGACTGCAGCTAAATTTGATGTACCTAGAAAACATTTATACATTACTGGCTTTAGCAGACTGTATGTTATTACCTGTCATTAAAATGGATCAGCTGATGATTCTTTGGAAATTTGAAACTTCTAGGAAAGTTGTCACGGAGTCATGTAATTTGTCATCCCCTGCGAATTCTAGTTGTGTGATCTGACATTTTCAGGTGATGAGATCAGCAACAGCAGTTGTCAAAGCTGAAATCTCCTCTGACTTGAAGTTATGTAATGCTACCAGCTTTAAAGTTAGCCTATGACATTGTAAATGTGGGACTTAATCCTCAACAACAGAACCCAGACGATATGTTTACTGAACCTTCCCCACCATTACATCAAGATGCCACATACCATATATTCTAAATTGGATTATGCTAGAACAAACATATACAGCTGCTGAATATACAAAAAGGCACCAAGTCTACTCTATTTATTTAGATATCCTTGTAATGGTTATTATCCATCCATCCATTATCCAACCTGCTATATCCTAACTACGGGGTCACGGGGGTCTACTGGAGCCAATCCCAGCCAACACAGGGCGGAAGGCAGGAAACAAACCCTGGGAAGGACACCAGCTCACCGCAGGTAATGGTTATTAGTGGCTTTCAAAAGTCTACTGTAAATTTAAAGAGGGAAAAATAATTGTGTTTAGACACTTAACAATTTAACTCAGTTGTGAGGTTACTACTATACCACTAGTTAGATAGTACAGCTGTAAATCAGGCAGAGAAGCAATGCCGGGCAGGTTTTGATTTTAGTGCAAACATGACAGATTATTTTTGCTGCCCCAGATGACAATAAATAACTCCAGACACAATGTGGCCCACTTGGAGTGGCAATAACAAAAATAGTAGAGGAGATGCTTGATTAAAGGAAAAGGTTATAGAATCTCGATAATTAGCTTGAAAGGCAAGCATTCTTTTCACTACACTATCATCGCAACCTATGTGGTGCACTTTCTCTGTTGAAAGATCAAACTGTAAGTTTTCATGCCACTCTTTCTGACCCTGGGATAAGAAGGACATTGCCAAAATATATTTCAAAATCCGAGCTTACTATAAGAAGTAACTGCATGCCAAATTTAATGTCAGTGGCTTGAAACCTTAAGCTGTGCATGAAGAATAAGTACACATAAATTGTTATGTTATAAGATCAATATTATTTTATTGTGAGAATGTAAAGACGTTATGTTATAGGATATTATAATATTATTATCTGAGACAGCTTAGCTATTAGTTAAAGAAACAAGCTTGATGATGTGAATGGTCTACTTTCTTACGTTCTTATGAGAGAATATGACAGGCAAAAGATGTGAATAAGAGAGGTAAGAAGGACATTTTCATGGAATGCTTTAAAAAATAAAATTTCTTATTGAAAGCACTGATTGTCAGGAAGACAGTGAATGCTATATTTAGGTGAACTAATGTCAGAACCTGGACAGCTGAATTCTAAAGCTTGTGAAGCTGGTGTAGAAAATTTTAAAGAAGAACACAAGAGACTAGAGATTAAAGAGCAGATAAAAGTTTCAGCAGAAAACACAAGGAGCTTTGAGTATGAATATGATTTACAGATCAGGTTTTACTGGGTGTCAAACAATATCCTATATTACTGGTGGTGGTTGATAGTTATTAACCTCCTTAACGTTATGTTTACCCCTGTCAAAAATGTTAATTTTTTTCATCAAGAAAAATGTTATTATGTGTGACAGAAACACGTACATACCAAAATTTCAACCTATGTACAGTATTCGCAGTTGCACTGATGCAGATTTAGAACATGTCTGTCATGTGAAATGTTTTGAAACAGTCACTAGTGCACAACCTGATGTTGCAATCACGGCTGTAGAAGCATGTTTCTTTGTTCACTTTTCTTATAATATTTTTTCTGTTTTCTTGAGCATGAGAGGTAGAATGTCGGTGTCTGATCCGCACAATTGATGCACCCCTTGTGTTATTGTTGGCTACCACAGCACAAGGCTTAGTGATTTCCACATTTTCCCTGACATGAATAGCAGTTGCTTCATTGTGAACAGTGTTTAGGAGTCTTTCTTGTACTTCTACTTGATCACAGTCATTTTGCCTTTTTGTGACACACCTGTTTGCACGATGATGAATCTTCAGGTGACCAAATTCACCAGACATATCACAGCTTTCTGGTTTTACAGTGCTGGATGCATCCGTTTCATGATTCATGTCAATGTCTGATGCCCAGTTCATATTTTCATCGCTGTTACTTGAATTAAATAATGGTTCTGTTTTAGTTTGTTCTAAAACTGGCTTTACTGCTTCTCATGTAAAAGCCATTGTGTTTTGGTTTAACCCTCCGTCCCACTCATGAATTCTGATGAGTTACTTTACAGTGACAAAACGCATAGAAATTTTCATGATTTTTTTGCTGTATAATGTTATTTTATCCAGTAGCATTTTTTTGGGTTTAATGCAACAGATTGGATTACATCAGCTAAATATAGAGAGACATTCGGGATAACAGCTGTCACACACATGTGCATGGGAGGCAGCTAAAGGACAGTAAGGACAGTTCCGAGACATACCGGGATGTGGCAGAGTGCACTGACTCTTTTTCTCCCTTGCCTGCTGCCCCTTCACGGGAGATTCCACCTGGTCCTCTTGACGTAACTTCCGGGACCGAGCCAATGGAAGGAGACCTTGCCGGCTCCGGCCCCTGTGATGTCACGTCCGGGCTCACACCAATGACAGAAGACCTACATGAGCCGACCCCTTTGACTTCACTTCCTGTCTTCCTCTTTAAAAGCCTCCACCTCTTCTCTATTCCCTCAGTTTTGTTTTGGACTCGGTTTTGTACACATCAGTGCTGTATTCATTGAAAATTACTTTTTCAGCCAGGAAACCAGATTATATGGGTGGCTGCTCCAAACCTTTATATGACTCTGTCTCGAGTTTGTGACACCGCATTTGAATCAAATTCCTAGCCCAGGCGACTCTTAGAGATAATGCCAAGGAGGTTAAAAGTATCAGGTCATAATATGAGTTATTTAATAAATTTGAGTTTCAGGTTTTGGCATTGACATATAGTTTATAGTTTATATGGCATATAGTTTAGTACTTCTGCAACAAAATGCAACAAATTTTGATACAATTCCCAACCTGATCACTGACTGTGTGGAGTGTGAATGTTCTCTGAGTTATTCTGAGTTGCTATCATATCTAAAAGATGTGCAGGTTTAGTTAATTGGAAATAGCACAGTATAAGTATGTGTGTCCCTGAGTATACCCTGTGTTGGACTTATGTGGAGTCACTTCCGACATTTTTCTTGATGCTGTGAGAATCGTCTGTAGCTGCCAGTTACACTAGAAGTGGGAAAAGTGGGTAAAGCAAAAGGATGTATCAATTGATTATCTGCCAAAATCATCTTATTTTTGTTGGCCCTTGGATAGAACATTTTGTAGCTCAGTCAGTATATTCTTCATGGGTTATTTTTGCTGCCTCATAAAGTTTTTATCCTAGGTTGGTGCTCCATCCAGGATTTATTCATGCTTTGAAATAGGTCCTAACCCCCAGCCACCCTGGATAGGATACAATAGTTTTAGATGGTTATATTTTGATTTTACAATCATCATACCCACTGTTAAAACAGTTAAAAGTGCTAAAATATCTCTACAAGTATGTCTTAAATATAGCCTTGAAAGTTATGATACATTCATTATGTGAAGAAAATTTAAAATCAAATAAGACTGGATAAATGAAGCATTTAAAAAGAAGAGGCAGAAATAGGCTTGAAACTTACAGTGACAATTTCACCACAGTGTGATATGTAGATGCCAAATATCTGGATAATGTATAAGAATTTTGTGATTCGCATTATCAAAAGCTGTTCATAGATGTCTTGATACTGTGAACTTGTCTGTGCCAAGAATGGAAGTGTTTATAATTGGCATTCTAAGACATTCCTAATGAGACTGAGATTACCTGGAAAAACCATTCACTACAGATAAGACAGGAAACTGATAAACTGGTCAGCAATTTGCAGATAATATTAGTTCTATGTTGCAGTACACTATGGCTGAGTATCAGTACTCCCACTTTGTGTTTTTTTTCATAATGTGATGATTTTATATCCTTAGCAGTGAGCCAACAAGATAATCTCCCCATTGACAAAGGTTAAAGGCCTTCTGAAAAATCATGTGTTAGGCATTCAAGAGTAGTCAAGGATAACGCTAAAGTTGGCCCGGCTTCTGTTGGTGTAAAATAAAGACACAGGCAATGCATATGGAAAGGGTTTTTGAGCTAGAGAAATCCCCATTTAATAGACAGATGTTAGACTACAAATCTTAAAAAAATGAACACGTAAAGAAGTTGCATCTTTGGTCACTGTGAAATGCCTTTGATCTATGTTGGCCCCAACGTGAGCAATGACTTCCTGTTTCGAGGGTCTTTTAATGCCACAGACCAGAATGGGTAGAGTCAGAAGCAGGGCTAACAGTGTGGTTACAGTTCTTGAATCCTAATCTTGACCTTCCCAATAAAAGACACAGTAAGCCCAAGCATGTGACAGTTGAGTTCATATAGCATTGCACTTTTAGCTATCTTATTTAAACATTCCAGTTTCCCAGAATGGATAACGCACCATCATCTCAAATAGACAGAATGACACCAGAATCCAGCATACACTGGATTCAGAAAGTATTTATACCCCTTCACTTTCTGCATACTTAATTGTGTTGTAGATTTAAGTTCAAATGGATACAGTTGCCATTTTTGCCCATCTATCTACACTCAATGACTTGTAATGATGATGTGAAAAAATTTTCAGAAAGGTTTGTAGATTTTTTAAAAATTAAAATCTCAAATCTGTCAATTCATATAGGTATTCAGGCCTTTAATTCAGTACTTTGTAGAATTTTCTTTGACACAAATTACATTTCAGACTCTTCTTGAGATAGTCACTATAAGCTTTGCATACCTGGATTTGCATAGTGTATCCCATTCTTCCAGGAAGATCTTCTCAAGCACCATTAGACTGGATGGGAAGCTTTTGCACACTGCCATCTTCATGCTCTATGTGTTTTAAGTCTTGAAGTTGACTGGGCCACTTTAGGACAGTCAGAGACTTGTCTCGAAGCCACTTCAATATTGCCTTGACTGCATGCTTCAGGTCATTGTTGTGCTAAAAGGTAAACTGTCATCCCATTCTGAGGTTGGGTGCACCCTGGAACAGGTTTTCTTCAAGGACCACTCTGTTTTTGGCTGCATTCTCCCTGTCCCTGCCACCGAGAAGCATTCTTATGGCATGATGCTGCCATTGCCATACTTCACTGTATGGATGGTAATGGGTAGGTGATGAGCAGAGCCTATTTTTGGCCAAGTATAGTGCTTGGAGTTCTTCCCAAAGAGTTCAATATTTGTCTCATGAGAGCAGATAATCTTTTTCCTCATGCTGTCAGAATCATTTAAATACCATTTAGCAAACTCCAAGTGGGAGTTAGCCTCTCTACCATAAACACCTGATTGTTGGACTACTGCTGAGATGGTCATTCTTCTGGCAGGTTTTCCCATCAGAGCAGAGAACTCTAAAAGCTCTGTTAGAGTGACTATTGGGTTCTTGGTCACCTCCCTTCTTACCCAGCTACTCAGTTTGGCCTGACTGCCAACACAAGAAGAGTCATGGAGGTTCAGAACGTTATCCATTACACAATTATTGAGCCTACTGTGGTCCTAGTAACAATCAAAGCTTTAGAATTGGTGTTATACCTTTACCATGATCTATGACTTACAAGACTTTAATTGTGGAGGGCTATAGAGATTTCCTTTGGTTTCATGGCTTGTTTTTGTCCTGACATGCAGTGTGAATTATATGACCTTATGTAGACAGGTGTGTGCCTTTCTAAACTATGCACAATCAATTTCAGTCAAGGTCTAGACACACCTCAAGAAGGATTAAATCAAACAGGATGCACCTGGCCTCAATTTGGGTTTGAATATGTAAACGATTGCGAGATTTCAGTTTTTGATTTTTAATAAATCGGCAAATCTTTTTGAAAATGTTTTCACTTGGTCATTATGGGTTAATGAGTGTAGATTGATGAGTAAAAATAAGAAATGTATTCATTTAAAATAAAATCTACCTCACAATTAAGCATGCAGAAAGTGAAGCGATCTGAATATTCTCTGAATTCACTTTAAATAATAACCACTCATGGATTTCTAGGTTGTGTGCATGGATGGTATACATTATAATTACATTAAGGCACTCTCTTCTTACAAATGCACTTTTGTCTCAAATATGTGAAAGACTCCAGCACTTTGAGACAACATGGCATGTATTCTATAAGCAGAAGAAATTTGTGGAAGATGAGGAAAAAGTGCTGCTGAAAATAAAACGTTGGGTTTAATGTTGAGAAATGAGTTAGATTCGTGTTGGTACCCCTGTATTGTGCACTTTAATTTAAGTTTACATTCTCTTGAGTAAAATCTTGTGGTTGTTGTATTTCATAGAAACAAATCATCAGCGTACTTGGAAATGCCCAAGAAGAAACTTAAAATTTCTTTATCTAGAAGACTGTCAGAGTCAAAATCTGTTACAAGATTGATCTAACATAAGCCCTGACATACCACATGACTTTTCTAGTGATTTTCAGTCATAGAATAGAGGCGGTGTGGTAAAGTGGGTCTGTGGCTTAATATTTTAGTGGCCCATTTTTAAATAAATAATTGAATGGTTGGCTTTTTCTCTAAGGGTATGAATGCTTTTGGAGTTGCAGGAGGTTGGTGGGATAATTGAGGCGAGATGTACCTGTACATGAGAATGCAGTCCATCTTTATTGCTTCCTCTGCATCCTGCCATGTGCAACTGAGGTGCTGCACCCACTGAGGCATATAAGGGAGACCTGGCACAAGAAAAAGGAGACAATCCAGGCAGTGTGGGTGTGAGGCACCACAGTGGATGTCCCTGCAATGGAGTGAAGAATCGTTGCTCTGGGGGTGGATTGTCCCCACTGAGTGGGTGCAATCGAGATGGAGTCCTATCCCATTGATCTGAGGTACACCTGGGGTGCGAGAAGATGGAAAGACAACCAACCCCGAGCGGTCTGACCAATGCTGCTCATGGCTGCCAAGATGGCGGGTCGCGTTGATGAGGCCCACACCAGCTGAGCAAGCAATAGGTGAGCAGGAGAGACTAAAGAGGAGCTGTGCTGGAGCTGGGCTTGTTTGACAGAGCATGAAGGACCGAGTAACTGTTTACTTTTGTTTTAAATTGTGATTTTTAATCTCATCGATTCTCACCTGTTTTTAAGGATTATTTATTTATTGAAAAGAGCACTGGACTTTTTGGACACTGTTTTGACTGTTTTAATAAAAGCAGCAAGGCACTTTTACACCTACCCCCTGCTATGTGTGTTGTGTCCTCATCCGCTGGTTCATCCTCAGCTACGTTATCGGTGTTAATGGGTTAAAGTGGCTCACTGGAAGGACATGGTAGCATTGAGGTAACCTACACCGTCATAGGCGATTGCGACAGGTATCCTTGACTGCAGATATATAGTGTGAACATGGCCAACTAATCATTCAGACCAACCTGCAATTTGCACCAACAAAATCAATCAGATTTAATTTGTCTAGGGGTGGGCTCTAATGTGTGTGCTAGATCTGACAACCAATGAGCACTCACTCTGAAGTACAATGCATGCAGTGTCACCATGAGGAAAAAATAAATGTTGGTGTTTAAACCATACACACAGAAGCTTGACTGTCTGATGTCTCAAGTTTGCCATACCATGAAAGACTAGAAAAATGAAAATAAATGGGATGAAATTATGGCTAAACTTTCCATTCCTGGATTTCCTTTGTACAGGCACCAGCGCTGTCAGGTAGCATTGGGTGTCACTATATAGTGAGCTTGTGATACTTTGTGAAACTGTGCACAGATTCAAGTAATTTGTAATTCTCCGCATTTTCCAGTTGAGTAATCTGACCTCTTAATGGTAAGGAAATCCAGCAGTTGCTAAGTTTGACTATGATTAATGCACATTTCTAGAATGTTTATTACCAGAAACCATTTCATCAAACACCTCTCACCCTACCTTACCAGCTTTGGCTTCTCTATCTCCTGCTAGATGACCCCTATTGCCAGTGGGGCCTGGGTGGTCTTGTAGCATCAGAACCCCTGCATATTTTTTTTTCTCCAGCCCTCTAGAGTTTTTTTTTTGTTGTTGTTTTTTTCTGTCCTCCCGGCCATCAGATCTTACTTCAATATTTGTTATTTAGTATTGCCTAATCTTATTTTTATATTTTAATTTTTTATAAACTTGTCTTCAATTTGTAAGACATTTTGAGCTACATCATTTGTTTGAAAATGTGCTATATATATAAATGTTGTTGTTGTTGTTGCCAATAACCGCTGTCCCGTCTCTAAGCACACCAGTAAAATTACCAAATGGGGTTTAAAGCATTCACCAAAAAACAATTCTCAGTGTACACTGGGAATCACCCAAGTTATGGCAGCTTTATAGCAGTTTTGTGGACAGATACTTAAAGCTCCCTTTTGTGACCCCAAGTATTCCTGTTCCTTTGTGGCAAATCCACCATAAGCAGGGACTGGTGAGCCCCAAACAAACTGTTCCCACTATACTGGAGCCCATATACATTTATACATTGAACCAACATTGCCCTCTAGTGTGTTGAGGAACTTCCAAGGCACCTCCCACTACCCTGCATTAAATAACTCCTTGTATTGACCTGCATATGCTTGGTGGCACCCCCTCTGGTTATTGCTGGCGTTGTGACCTGGGCTACATTTACAAGAAATCCACCCTGGCAGTCATTAAATATCTCTGCTAGTCATTGTGGCCAGCTGAGTGAGTGGACTCTGCAGTGTATCCTTTTGTGCCCCACTGAAGGAAAGAAAGTAGTAGCCTGGGAAGGAAGCTTTCAGCATTCCATCATAACACTAGAAGGGAGGCAACTGAGTATAAATTTAGGAGGCATTGACAGTTTAACTAACATAGCAAGGCACCTGAAGACTGACAGAAGTTCAGTGTATCTCCTTCAGGTTAAAAGGTGGAACAAAAATATCTTCCCTGGAATGTTTGGGACTCTGCTGCTAAAAAAAGCAGTCACCACAAAAACTTCCTTGAAGATATAACACTTTAATTGCTGGGTGTAAGAGGAATCTTTGGGCTACCCTGACCTCCAAACATGATTCAAAACAGTCTAAAAGTTTTTTGGGATTAGGTTTAAAGGATACCACTTGATTTAGGATGCTAGTTTAAGGCAGCAGCTCACTAGCAGAGTGAAACAGGAGCCACATATTTTGAAAGAGGTGGGGAAAGATTGAAGATGAGATTAAATTTCTTTTGGTGTGGTATCATGGGAAAGGGGGATTGGGGAAGATACTCCATCTGAATTAAAATGCTAAAAAATGTTATATATTTTAGCAGTTTAAGTTTTTCCATATTTTCTGATTTTAAACTACTTGCATCTATGAAATGCAAATATTAAAATTCAGAAATCTAGTAATAGTTATATATTTAGTGCTCTGGTTTACCCTCATACGTAAATCCCCATATTCCAACTAAAAGGAGAATGTCAGTAGAAATAGAATACAGTAGAAGATAAAATGGTTAAGGGGCTTGCAAAATTGAGCAGGTTCACTGATTGGCTACAAAGTGTGAGAGCTGAGCTTGATATTTCACAGTTGATGGCATTAGTGAGGTGTTTTACTTGTTTTTATCGATTAATTATTTATATGTTTTGGTTGATTGCTGTGCACTTCTGACAATTAACTGTGGTCACGGTCACTGCAAAGTGAAATCCAATTTTTTGAACCTGAATGCCCTGTGGGTACTTATGCAAGCTCTCTGTTTTAATGATTATTTAAAGCAATAAACATTGAAAGTGACATACTTTGCATACTTGTCATTGTGTTTCATTCTCTCTTCACTGTAAGCATGTTTCTTCACATTTTGTGAGTTGTTTTATTTGTTAGTTGTGCCAAGTGTTGTTTTCATGGTGCTGCCACTTTGGGGTCTTTAGCAGATCACCTTTAGCATTCTTGTGGGGATAGGGTGTTGATCTTAGTGAAAGTGGAAGTTAGCTGTGGAGAGGAAGAGCTTTATGTTGTAATTGTGTAAATATGGGTAGTTTATTTGGGGGGCAGGTATTACAGAACTGTGTTAATATGGTGCCTATAAAAAGTATTCAACCCCTTGAAAGTGTCATATTTCAAAATTGTACAACATTGAATCATAATGGATTTAATTTGGCTTTTTTGACACTGATCAATAGAAAAAAAAGACTCCTTAACATCAAACTGAAAACAGATCTCTGCAGCATGGTCTAAATTAATCATACATATAAAATATAAAATAATTGATTGCTTAAATATTCATTCCCTTTATTATGGCACCCTTACAGTATATTTAGATTATCATTGGTACAGCCAAAAGTCACATAAATAGCTAAATGGAGACCACCTGTCTATAGTCAAGGGGTTTCATTTGATTAGTCTGGAAAAGCCAACTTGTGATGAGCCCAATTTATGGTGATAATTCATAGTGTCACCAAACGACTCCAGAAAGATAAAAAGGTTTGGGGCAGCCACCCAGATATTATGTTCCTGGCTAAGTTTGATATAATTGAGTTGTTTACAAGACTGAGTCCAAAACAGAACTGAATATGTCGAGGTAAGATGGTGGTTTTAAAGGCTGGTGGAGGAAATTATGTCATTTACCCTGGAACCGGAAGTGACATCCTTCGAAGGCACCAGAACCGGAAGTAACATCATTAGAGGTGCCAGAAACCGGAAGTGACGTCAATAGAGGCACCGGAACCTGGCTGAATTTCCTGGGAATGGTCTTCAAGGAACTGAGAGAGACAGTCAGCACACTCCTCCAAGCCCTTTAGCTGCCTCCTAATCACACGTGTGTGACAATAGTGTATTTACCCCATTGAAGTCAGTATTTAGTAGATGTTCCTTTGATAAGCATGACAGCCTTAAGTCTGTGTGGATAGGTTTTTATTGGATTTGCACAGAATGGGACCCATTCTTCTTTGCAAACCTGATTGAAAGTAATATGAGTGAACAGCCCTTTTCAAGTCCACCCAGAAATTCTCAGTTGGATTGAGATCTGGACTGTGACTCAGCCAACTCCAGGACATTAACATTGTCCCTGTGTAGTTGTGGCTTTTTGCTTGAGGCTAGAAACAAATCTTCTCCCAAATGCAAGTGTCCTGAAGATTGCATCAAGGTTTCCTCAAAAATTTCCCTGTAGTTTGCCACATTCATTTTCGCCTCAGCCCTCCCAAGCCATCCAGGACCTGCTGTAGAGAAGCATTCCCACAGCATGCTGCTGTCACCACCATGCTCCATGGTGGGAATGGTATGTTTCTGATAATTCTCACCATTCAAATACAGTGTATAGCTTGATGGCTAAAAAGTTCAATTTTGGTCTTCTCAGACCATAGAACATTCTCCTATGTGCCTTCTGGCAATCTCTAGCTGAGATGTCATGTTAGTTTTTTTTTTAATTATAGCAATAGTGCAGAGGCATTCTCTTCTCTTTGCTACTCTCCCACAAATCTGTGACTGGTGAAGCACTTGGGCTGCAGTCGTGGTATGCATATTACCCCCAGCCTCAGTTGTTGTAGCTTCTAACATCTTTAAAGTTATCATAGTTTCTTGGTGGACTCTCTCACTAGTCTTCTTCTTCTTGCATGATCAGTCAGTGTTTGTGGACAGCCTGCTCTCTGCAGATTTACAGCTGCACTATACTCTTTCCATGTCTCAATGATTGATTTAACTGGACTCCAAGGGATATTCAGTGACTTGGATATTTACTTGTCTCCACCTCCTGGCATGTGCTTTTCACAGAGTTGCTTGTTGTGTTCTTTTGTATTCTCTGTGTAGTTTAGGCCACAATACTGACTCACCAAAAAGGTGGACCTTCCAGATAAGGTGAATTTAAGCTACAGTCAATTGAAACTCCTTGACTGAAGACATATGATCCCTACTGAACTAATTGTGTGTCTTCCAAAACCAATTGGATGTGCTACTGTGTGATATTAATGAATATTCATGCAATCTATTATTTGGTGTTTTGTATTTATAATTAACATAGACCTCTTTGCAAAGATCTGTTTCACTTTGACTTTAAAGAGTTTATTTCTATTGATCAGTCTACAAAAAATCCCCATTAAATCCACAGTGATTCAATGCTGTATAACAATAAAACGTGAAAACTTCCAAGGTGGTAAATACTTTTTGTATGGACTGTATGTATTTATTGCATAGATGTTTTGTGTAAGATAAACTAAAGCAAATGTGATTTATTTTTAAATGTTCAATGTCAACAGCAAATTCTTCGGTGGTAGTGGAGTTTCTACAGCATATAAAATATATGTAAAAGACTGTATATTAAATTTTAATCAACATATATTGTATGTATTTTTCTACAAAGCAAACAATAAATTTATCGGTTGAGTTTGGGAACTGAACCCGTGATGCTTATGGCCGTCATGTTGGTGCATCACATAGGCGTATTGATGTTTAAAAGATGTTTGGCAAATAATGCCAAATGTTGCCTTCATTATGTTTTTTGCTATGGTTTTCTGAAATTCCAGTGATCTTTTTTGCTCATCCTGCTTGTATTTTGCTAACCATTTACCCTGTTTTATTTGTTTTTTCTTCCCTCCTTCCATTTTTCCCTGACTTTTACTACAAGATGTTTAGCTTTTCCTTGGAGTAATTTAGAATAAGGTGCAAAACTAGGCTGCGTTTCCCAAAAACGACTGATCATAGTGAATAAGAAACAAGACAACAAACTACATAGGGAAAGAATGAATGAGTTTTTGCTTCTGTTTCAAGCCCTTCTTTATTTGACATTTAATTATCTGCTTTGAAGTACTTCTTTGTCGGTCTCCTTCACTACATCCATGTCAGAAAAGCAGACTGTTGATAACAGGAAAATCAGTCATACCTATTTCAGTTGCTAAATTATATTGTCATACCAGACATGTGCAAATATTAAAAAAGCAAGGAAAAAATCAATTACCATGAAAAAAAACACAAAATTAAGAAAATTAAATTTGAATAACATATTTAACCTGTTAGACAAATTTCTATAAAAGGGCAAAAAATGTGATATGGTTTCCTTGCAAAAAAGAAGAGGAGTTAAAACAACTTATATAGGAGGTGACAAAAAATTATGAGGTGTACTCCGATGCCACATGACCACATGGTCTTTAAAAAGTTCCTGATGGTTGTTTGCGTATCACCAGGCCATTTAACACTAAGACCCTTTTCAACAGGTATGGGTGGGATTCAAGAAGCTGGGAAGGTGAATAAGGAAGACCGTTCTATCCACTGCACCTACAATGCTGGGTATGCCTGCAATAGCATGGAAACCAATTTCAGTATCAAGCAAGGTACTGTATTATTATTATTTACTTATTTAGCTGGTGCCTTTATCCAAGGAGATACAATTGGTTACATTTCTTTTGATTTTGCAGTTGGACCACTGGCTGGTGAAATAACTTGCCCATGGCTGCAGTGTCAGTAGCAGGATTTGAACCCACAACCTCAGGGTTTGTTGCTTGCTTGGCCCAATAGTAATCTGGTCTCTACATGCACAGATTTGAACACAGCAGTCTTGGTGAGGCCATGTGCATCCCCAGCATTCTGTAGAGGAATCAATCCACTGGTGGTGTAGAAATGGAGGGCTATGAGTATCTGCACAGTGGGACTGAGGGCTAAATTCTGGTGTGTTTCTTTTTTCAGTTCATCCTGAATAAGTTATTATTTTACACCGGGCAGCCTGTATAGTCTAAAGAGGTTCATGTAGACCCAGAAAAGAGCATTTAGACCTGTGACTCGGCTTCTTAAAGATGTTGTCTCATCTTGGGTTGAATTGCCCACTTCTCTGGACAGCTGCTGTAGTCATTGCTGATACTAAGGAGTGATTCACCTTCCAACTTTAGAGGATGTGACAAGATCATTACCAAGTTTAACTAATACGCAGCTAGTCTTATTGTTGTTTGGGTTTCTCCTCGATTTTATCAGCTGTTCATCTGATTACCTGTTAACAGCAGCACACGGGCAGTTAAAGCCTCGCTTTCTGTTAATTTACAACATGCAGCTGTACATTCCTCTCAATTTAAAGGGACAGAGCAAAGGGAAAGAGTGCATCCTCATGTAAACTTGCTAAAAATAATTGCATTTGTTAAGCTTCATTAGATTGAAATGAATGACAATGTCATTATTGTAAAGGTTATTTGTATCAATTGTCTGAAAAGGCCATGAAATCTATGGAAAGTATATAGAAAGTAATGATAACAAAAGGTAAATGTTAGTAAAATCATACATGAAACAAAATTGTCTCTGTGCAACTTATGGGTGACCTGAATGTGCACTCTGGCATATGAAAGGCAAAAAGTTACTCAGGTGCTGGGCTAAATTCATTTTCCGAACCAATCATCATTCCTGCGACACGAGTCACTCAAGCCAAGAGGTTTTATTTTAACTTTTGTAAAGACCAACCCTGACACAGACAGGCGTAGGACAGGACGCCTTCCCTGTTCCCCACAAGTATAACATACAGTTCTAAGCACAACACAATACTTTCCTTTCTCCATTTCTTTCTCCTTCTTATCTCTTCTCCCCCACATCAAGCTTTGTCTTCCTCCTCCCGAGTCTGGCTCTTGGAGTAGAGGCTGCATGCTCCTTTTATAACGCATCCGGAAGTGCTCCTGGTGCTTGATGACTTATTTCCAGCAGCACTTCTAGGTATTGCAGAAGAGCTGCTCTGTAGCGCTCAGCAGCAGCTACAGCACCCCCTGGCTGCTCCCATAGATCTCAACAGGGCTGCACCAAACTCCAACTCCCATGAAGCCCAGTGGGAGTCATAGGCAACGCTGCAACCCAGGGAGCTGCCAAGCTAGCACTCCGGGGAAGTAAAGCTCTGGATAGGATGGCTCCACCCAGAGTGCTTCCAGTGTGGAGGCATCCTGGCTGGGCAAGGACACTGGCCGTCCACCACACTTTCTTAATGTAAATATGTAACTGCTGTTGATTAGTTGTGTTATACTATTAGGAGAGCCTATATAGATCATAAGATAACATTTATTTATATTTTGTGTGTTACTGCATTAAGCGTTGGGCATTATTATTCAGTTGTAGCTGTAACAAATTTTAAGATGTTGATATCCCCCCTGATGAAATAATCTCCCCCTCCCCCGTTTAACTCCAAACCAAAAGGTCAGAATCACTTCAGAATTGAACTGCTGTCACCGACTGACCTGTAAATAATGCCATAGAAATTTCACTACTACCTAAAAGTAGCTGTGCTGCAGCTACAGTCATGACATTTCTAACGTATCTCACTCTCTCAATAGCACCACATTTTTCTGTTTTTGATATACTTAAATTCCTCTCTGGGATTAATAATCTTTTTACATGACTTTTGGGGGTCAGAGCACATGGTCAGCCATTGTACAGCACTCCTCAGTGGTATTTTGTTCTCTTCCAAAAAAACACGTACGCGGAGGCTTGTGCCTTATACCGCCACCCCTCGATGTAATTTACAAACTACCAATGTCTTAAATCTACAAGGGAGACCATACCCTGACTTATTTTATTTTTATATGTGATGTTCATAGAGTGTAAACATGCGTGTGAGACCTTGGAGCCTGTAAGTGTCTTAATCTGCATTTATTGACTCATTTTTTCAGTTACGTAGATAATACAGAAGAGTTGATACTTCTAATTCTTTATGTACTCAACTCTTCCTAATAACTATTTTAATCCAAAAACATAAAATTGTCAGAGGCTGGACAATAATTGTAAAGAATTCCTACTGTTATGGCCTACCAAAAAGTCTAGGGATATATAAATAGGTCGTACACAAGTGAGAGAGAGAGGGAGACAAAACACAAAAAGCTACATAAAAACAGGCTCCATTTATCGTCAAAAAAACACAACACACAAAATATGGAGAAAATTACACAAAACAAGCAAGGCAGGAGAACCACACTAACATAGCTGTCTAACTTCACAAAGTTTACAGCAGGATACAAACTATTTGCATTTATTACGTAGAAGGCTAGCTTTCAATTATAATTCTTTAATAAGTAACCAAAAACTCAAAGCCAGACCATCAAACCCTAACTCTCCATACCTTTCTCTGTCCTTCTCACTCTCACTCTCACTCTCACTCTCACTCACACTCACACTCACACTTCAAACCCAAAGAAGCTTAATTTATAAAACCTACACCCCATCCATAACCCAGGTGAGTTAAATAAGCAACTTAAGTGGATAATTAGGGCAGGACCCAATTAAGGTAAATACCAAATTAGAATATAAAAACCAAAATTCTAGAGTATGTCATAACAGATACCATATAATACATAGTGTGAGAGATTTAATATTAGATCTGGAGAACACTCACAAAGATACCTCCATGACACTCCAAAGGAAAACATGGAGTATGGAAGACAGTATCAGCATCTTTTTTAATGCACTCTGTCCGAACCAGTGGCTGAGAGATTTCATAATTAAAAACACTGATGATTATTGGTTAAATGTTTGTTGATTCAAATTTTTCTATTTGTTATATTACCCAATATAAATATTCCCATGCATCAAATGTCTTCTTCTGTGGTATTGAATTAAATATATTTGATTCAGTATCACGCTATATTTCAGTCACAATATAAATATAACATCTTGTTTTGATATTTTTAATAGGATATTTGTGCTTTTTTTTGTCCATAACAGTCTCTCTGATGGATGCAGAATTTATTTTGTAACAAAACCTACCGCACTAAGTCCATTAATCGTGCTAATGAAGTGATTTAAGTGAGCACGCAACTCTGTTCCCCATCTTCATTTCTAAAAAGCACAATGCAACTGCTATTAGTCTTACTGATCTTCTGTTAGTAGGAAAATCTGAAGCACCCTGCAATAGTGCTGATGACCAAAGTTAGTCTTGTTACCGAAACACTGTTCTAAGACCAGACCAACACAGGATCATCCCCAGCTCAGAATACACTGCAACTGACCTAGTGAATTTGATTAGTTAACTCATTATGTACTCAAATTGCCTACACAAGTTAAATCTACAAAGAACCCATTATCCATCCCTCCTTCAGTTTCCAAAAATTATAATTTATTTATTTTGCAAAATTGACCTATTATTATTGTTTTTGTTGTTGTTATTGTTATTACATTGTCCGAATAAGAGTGTCATTGCTTTTTCGATCTGCTTGTGGCGACCTCTATCTCTCTGATATAAAATTGCAGGTGAAAATCTAATTTAAGAATGCTAAAAATAACGAGTGGGTCAGTTCACTAGTTAATTTACAAACAAGATTAAGTACTAGTCTACTTACTTAGGGATTCAGGAAACACTTGCTAATTAACAAACAAACATAAGTACAAGATAACAAAGTACTTAGAGTTACGAAGATTTCTGGAAAAAAGGTGAAGAAGGCCCTTGCAAGTCACTTCATAAGGCTACTGTTAGTTTTGTATTGGTTAGGCATATTGGTGCTTGTTAGGCACTCAATGTCACTGCAAACAAGAAGCAGCAACACAACTTAATTTGTTTGTACTTGCTTACTCTTGGCACTCAGGATAAAAGTATTAAGGGTTACTGTATGTGTTAAGATTTTTGAATTTGTCTTCTTCATATATGTTGATTTTCCCTAAATTGTGTACAACACATCAACTTCTGAATTGTAATTTAGGTGGCAGGTCTGGATTCTTACAATAGAGCAAAATAATACAATGAGTTAATAGTGTTGTGTACAATAAGGTAGAATGACAAGTGATCCTTAAACTGTGGTGTTCCACCCAGTGTTAGAACAAAGAGGGCTTTTAGTGGATGAGGATTAATAGTAATACAAAGGCTGTCTGATAGCTGAGTGAAAATTGCAGGCCAGTAGTGTTTAAAAGGATCTCTGACAAGTACGGTCTAATGTGTGGTATATTTTTGACAGACTGATTCAGGAGGGACATGTGTAATGTACAATTTTAAACTAAATTAGACCATGCCATGTGCAAATTGAGGAAGAGCACAATCTGTCGAGGGTCGACTTTGCTGTCATGGAGTCTAAGGTCTAGTTGACTGAATTGTTTCAGATTATCAACAGATGTGTTATTACGGAAGTAATGGTATAGGCATCAGATTCTTTCTTGATCAGTATTAGTAGTATATAGAACTGCTTCTGTAACAGATACAGTGGGTAGGTTAGAAAAGTGAGAAAAGTTGTTTATACAAATGTCTAACTTACATATATTAGAATAGATATTTGGGTGATAAATCATATTTATGATAAAGCTGTTCAAAGCGATGCAAATATGTTATTAATGGGAACTCAGTGTACTTTCCTTATGTTAAAAACAGAGTTATCAAGAGGTGCCTGGTAAAAATTGTCATTGCAGGCAACAAAGGGTAGGGAACATTGATGGGGTGCTGCAGGGTGGAAAAGTGGTGGGTTGCTGTGGATGTAGATAAAGGAGAACCTTGAATGTATTTATTTCAAAGACATGGAAATAATAAGTATAGGATACAACAAAATGGGGGAAAATATGTAGTATTTTAAGAGTTCCTCCATTCCATATGTAGCAGGTGGAACAACCATTACATTGTACTTGTCCTTCTACTAGGAATAAGGAAAGATAGGACTCTTTGGTGTTGCCTGATTCTTTTGATATGTATTAAGGTTCAGGATTGCAGGGATACCTGGGGCCATCAGCGAGAGAATGATGGCCCTAGGCCTTCAACAGGGCATTGCATGGAAGTGGCCTAACTTGGAAGGGACATAAAAGCTCTTTCCAGTCATTACTCAAGTGAGCATGAAGTCAGCAGGTGGGTCAGGGTTCAGGTAGAGGGAGGAAGGAGGCCAATAACAGAAATGAATTCTACTAATTATGAGGAGGTGACTATTATCTGTACTTGTGGGAAATTGATCTGCTATCCCGCCTGTTAGTCAAGGACCATCACCAGTAGACCAATAGATATTAATTATTTTCTCTTTTCTTGCATTTCTAAATTCTCCCTGTGTTGAACTGTGATATTTTGCAATTAAAACACATTTTTGTTTGTGCCTTGGTCTTCATCTAGTTTTAGTGATGACTCAAGAGGGGCCCCATTGTTCAGACTATGGAAGAAAGGAAACTATAATTAGTATGCGAAGGTGTGATGATCACACATGTCCTCTTGATAGACACTTCTCCCTTCTGGTGTTTATCCTATACTGATTTTAAAGTCTCATATACTGGTATTAATGTCTCATACCCACATTAATCTGTGGTCATGGCAGTTTGTGGCCATCCAGAGTTTTCTTTCAGATTTTGCCTATTGTTTTGGTACTTTATAAAATTCTTCTATTTATCTCTCCTTTGTGTGTTTATATTGAAAACAAATGCTTTTTGTTTCATTTGGTAAACTTCCAGGTAGAGTGATAATATTGTTCTGTTACATTGGGTTTTGTAATAAATTTTGTACTGAACTGAATACATTTTTATCTTCTATAGTGTAGAATATGCAGAGGAAAATATATTTGTCAAAGTTTCAACTAGATTTTCCGATTATAAAATGAACAAATATTGTGTTTAATGTGAAAACATGACTGACTATCAAGATGATTGTTGAGATCCAGTGCAGGGTCAGGTCATATGGGGGCCAATTATAAGGAAGAGACTCCAGTCTTGACTTTACTAGAATCTGTTCTGGGACATGGGTAGCAGCTTTCCTCATTTATATGTAAGGCCTCAAAAGTTGGTTTGGGGGTGGGGGATGTTCAACCAATTACAAGGAGAAGAAGAGGACCTGGCATTGTGCCAGCTAACAGAAGAAGCCTTGTTGGTAATTCCCTAGACATAAGTATTTACAAATGTATTCCAGCAGGGGAAAACTATAGATTCTGTTGCCCTTGCCATGACCTCACTCTTTTGAGACATCAGGAGAAAAATTATTTTGGTGAGGTTAAAGGTACTTCACAATAGTGACACCACTGGGGCTTAGAAATAATAAAAAAAGATAATAGATATAGAAAAATACTAAGTAAACCAGCAGCCAACACAACTTTAGAAAAAAATAACTTTAAGGTCTCACAGAGTTTCCAGATTAGATTGTTAAAGAGTATAAATGCAGGAACTTAGTCTCTTCAAAGTGGGAGAGGAAAAAACATGACAATATAAGCGAGAGAACCCAAACCTTGACACCAGTGCAAAAAGGCCGAAATGTCGAATGCAAAGTTATTATAGTTTCTGAAACATGTTATTTCTCTTAGGTCCCCTTGCTTAATTTGCCATCTATTGAAGGTGGGGGGTATTCTTCACTTACCATATGGAACATGTTTTGTAAATGCTTAGGGGATTCTGTGTCTGGTTTTACATTTATTCTACAGATACACATCAGCTACATAGTATACCAAAATCCTCACACATTTAAAGATTTATCTTTTTCAGTAAAAAATACAAATACAACAACAACACTTATGTATATAGCACATGTTCATACAACAATGTAGCTCAAAGTGCTTTACAAGATGACAAAGAGAAAGTTACAAGAAAAACATTTAAGATTAGGCAATAATAATAAAGAATGTGTAATAATAAAACAATGTAAAGTCAGATGGCCAGGTGGACAGAAAAAAACACAAACAAAAAAAAAAAAAAAAAAAAAATCTGTTCCATGGACAAAAAATCACTCTGCACCTACTTGCCACTCTATCTGACATAATTTTTTTTTAAATCAAACTTCTTAGTTTTCATGCTTCACATGATAGGATTTGATGAAGTTGGTCTATGGACAGCTGAAACACCTGTCTTCATTGCTTCATCTCAGGGGGCTGCATGCTGCTTTGATCAGTTGATGGTGGTGCAGATAGCTCTACTGCAGAAGAACTGGAATTCACAGCAGAGAATAGGAGGGATTAGTACAGATTGCACATCCCTGATGAATATGATAATTCAATACCCATATAGTCTATTAAGAATACAACTGAAATGTATCTATGAAAAAGACATATTAAAATAATGGGTTTTTAGCAGTTTTTTTTTTAATGTTCCACAATATTAGCCTGGCAAGTGTCTATAGGTAATATATTCCAGATTTTAGATGCATATCAACAAAAGGCTGTATCACCACTTCTTTTAAGCTTGGCTGTTGGAATTATAAGCAGACCACCATTCAAAGATCTAAGGTTATGACTTGGAGTGTAGGGGGACAGGTATTCCAAAATATAGGATGGAGTTTGATTATTTAACGCTTTATAAACCATTAGTAGTATTTTAAAATCAGTTGTGAACAACACAGGTATCCAATGTAATGACACTAAAATTGGTGAAAAGTGCTCAGATTTCCTTTTTCTAGTTAAAATTCCACCTTCTGCATTCTGCACTAATTGCAACAGATGTATGCTTTTCTTAGGTACTATTTACCTAAGAAAATTTTATTTATTTCAAAGGTATAGGCATTTTCAGATTAGAATATTGAGGCTTAATTAGACTTATTAAGAAATATTCAACAGTTAAACAGTTCAAGTACATTAACAACTCTTTATGGTTAGTCTGTAAAACACATTTAGAGGACAAGTTTTTAACAGAAGTGACCATTGATGAGTTTGAAATCGGCTTCATAGTCATATTTCAAATGAGTGCAGAATCCATGGGAGATGGATATAGTAGATAGATCAAACTTTATTTGTCCCCAGGGAGAAATTTGGCTTTTTACAGAAGCTCTTTAAATAAATAAATACAGAAATAAGTAGACAGATTGATAAAAGAAAGTTATTAATTAAATAAATACATACGCTATTTTCGGGAAACATACCAGAATGACTGAAAAGCAAAAAATTCAAAAGAAAGAAAAGTTCTTACTTGGCTGTCCCAGTCACAGTGAGGCATTATGTGGATATATTGCTCTTGGTATAAAGGAGCCCCTGTAGTGTTTCTTGATACACTTCTGCTGAATAATTTCTTGATTGAAAGTACTCAGTGCGTCAGAGAGAAGATGTGCAGCATTATTCTTAATAGCGTTCAGTTTTGTTTTAATTCTTTCTTTTGCTACTACTTCCAGGGGGTCTAGAGTTCATCCTGTAACTGAGCTTTCCCTTTCAATTAGAATTTTCTCAGAACGGACAGTCGATGGTGGGTTGAAGAGAACCAGGGTCTTGTAAAAGTTAAAAAAGACACTTGAGATGAAAAAGTGGAGTATTTTTCTAGAGTACTCTGGTGGACAAGTGGGTGAGCCATCTCACTAGATAGAGAGAGATTCAAATCTGTAAAACAGGGCAAGAGGAGGAATAGATTTGTATTTTAACTGTTTACTTTATTTGTTCTTTCAGTTATCCCTTATGCATGTTCTTTCTGACCTTTTGTATGATTTTCTAGTTTCAAAATACCCATCCTATCACAACAGATTTCAACAAAAGATTTTTAACAAATAATGAGAGTAAATGTTTTTATTTTGTAACAAATAGCTGTTTTTTTCTTTAAAGAATCAAAGAATTTTTTCAGTGTTCCCCTAAATGTAATATTTATAAGTTGCCGCTGACTTAAATGACTACAGTGATTATGTGAATGTAATTTGGATAATGTTTCTTTATTATTTTCTTAAGCTTTTTCCTTATTTTTTTTTCCTCATTATAAAATGTTATGCATGAAGTAGGATCAAATCACAATATCTCCACCAGAATGTATACACTTACACTGAGAGAGCTATTCATTATGTGGCTGACTTTCTTCTCCCAAGGGAGATATGAAATGATAATGTTTTACGTGAAAAATTAATCCGGTGACAGGTGTGCAGTTTATTAGCCAGCTGCCACTAATGTATTGACAAATTGCAGAATACCTACTCTAATGCAGGCAAGTAATGGTTTTATTGTGCTCAGCTCCATTAAAAAACAACTGTAAACATGGTCAGGGGCAGCATGCAGTATCTAAGCGTTAACAGAAAAACCTGCAATAAGTACTTAGCATTTATCATTTGGCTCATATATCCTTTGGGAAAGCTTAGAGGATATTTTTATTTGGCATATGAGTGAAAGCAATGACAAGAAAGAAAGATGATACCAACTTGGCGCATTACTAAGCAATCCTTTTTGACTCAGTGGGTCAAATATCATTCAGGGCTAGTCGATAGTTTATTGCAATTAACACAGTAATGTTCCTTAAGGGAGTAAACTCAGCATAAAGCTTAAGATTGATAAATTGTTGAACATTATTATCTTAAGGCATTATATTCAGTTCAGCTCTGAATGCAGGCTCTTGTGACAATTCAACCGAGTTCCTATCTATTTATATAAGCATAATTCTTAATTACTAATGCATATAGCTGTATTTTATCAATTTACAAATTTAAATTGATTCTAACTTATGTTTATTCCTTAAATTGCATATTTCCTACTCGTCACACTTGCAGCGCCTTACAAATTTACTAAAAAAACATTTACAATTAAATATAAATCTTCAATACAAATATGCAGAGTATATTGTCATACCGCTGTGGTGGGCTGGCACCCTGTCTGGGGATTTGTTCCTGCCCTGCGCCCTGTGCTGGCTGGGATGGCTCCAGCAGACCCACGTGACCCTGTAGTTAGGATATAGCGGGTTGGATATTGGATGGATGGATGGATATTGTCATACTGCGTGTTGTGCTTTTTGACAGCATTAGTGCAAGGTTCTCAGCTCCTGTTGTGTTAACCCCCCCATCATGAAGAACACAAATGGTATGGTTATGATAATGTTTCAAAGGTGGGGGGGGGTCTTGTCATAATATTTTGCAGGCAAACATGCATGTTGTTTAGTTTTAATTGCATTTCAAAATAAGGGACACAAAAAGGAGTTTGCAATTACCCCAAAGTTTTGGAGGCCAGGGATTGAATCATTCACTGTTCAACAAAATGGAACATCATTGTATGTAGTATAAGACATAACCTATTTTTAATTAAGGAGCTAATAAAGAAATGGAAGTAGTGTGGTTTTTCCTCACATGCTTATATAGTTTATGATTGCAGGAAGTGTGTGCCTATCCTAACTACATGGCTCAGAAGACAGCAAGCAACTCTGCTGGCAAGGCATACACACACAAACTCATACACTCCAGGACAATATAGAACCCCTACCTAATCTGCTACAACTATTTTTGAGATTTCAGTGAAAAATTAAATTGCCCAAAGAAGAGAACCTATGCAGACATGGTAAGAACATGCAAACTTTACTTAAGCAGTATCTAAGCCTGGGTTTTCAAACCCAAGACTCTTGAGATGTGATGGAGTAGTACTACCCACTGTGTTGCCTGGCTACCTAGTATGTGTTGTCATTGATGAGTCAAAGAGCCACAAAAAGAGTTGGGGCAGCCACCCATATAAGTGTTCCTGGCTGCAAAATAGTTGACTTTAGTGTACAGTTGTGTACAGGTCTAAGTCCAAACCAGAACTGCCTGTATGAGGCAAAGATGGCAGCTTTAAGGGATGGTAGAGGATATTACATCATCGGAGCCAGAACTGGAAGTTGCGTCATCGGGGACAGGAAGTGGCATCATTGGGGCCATGACCAGAACTGACGTCCTTGGGACCGGAAGTGGCATCCTCAGGACCGTTACCAGAAGTGATGTCATCGAGGCCAGGCGAGGTTTCCCATTACTGGTCTGCAGTGGAAAGAGATAAAGAATTAGTGCACCTTGCCACCACCTGGTCTGGCGTGGAATTAATCTTTAGCTGCCTCCCATGTGCATGTGTATGACAGTGTATATACTGAAGCCAAGCTCAGTTTCCAGGACCAAGGTCATCACTATGGTGTAAACCTTGCCGTTCTAATATAGGAAGTTTAGGATGATCAGATCTGATAGGTTGGTCAACTTTGTGAAGTGTGGTTCTTCCAAAAGTGCAATAAATAGGGAAATATGATTTCATGCAAGAAAGGGAGAATTCCATGGGACACAAGCATCAAATGGTGCTTGAAATGTGAACTAAGAAGAAAGAGCAGCAATGGGCTCAGTGACACAAAACTGAGAAACCTTCAGACATCCATAGCGTTTATTTTGATCTCACTGTAAACAATCGGGGCTTGTCAAAATGTCTGTGAGAGAAAGTATGATGGTGCCAAATAGAGCAGACAGTTTTGAGTATAGAGTAGAGAGAAAAGTCTAAGCAAAGGCAAACAAGTAGAAATAAGAAGTTGAAAAGTATCTGGAAGGTGGACATGTGAACAGGCTTAAGCTGATGAGCAACTATATATGTAGGAAAGATCAGAAGGGGGGCTTTTATTCTTTCTTTCTACTTGTGTTTTCTATTTGTTTATCCCTCCCTTATGGGTTTAAATGATAAAATAAAAGCACCTATTTTCATGCCTTGAACTTACTTGCCTCTTTTCTAGCTTGTAAGCTTTCACAGTTAATGTCAAGTCATACAGAGGTGTGCAGTTGTTTCCGCTACAATACTGCATCAAATTGTGCTGTATGTGGAAAGCCTCGTTTTAATTCACTAGGTTCATTTACAGATGTCAACACTCGAAGTCTAAAGTTGAGAAAAAGGTTACAAAATAATTGCTCTGTGATTTATTTAATAGTTTATTACCATACTAGAACAAAGAACAATTCCATCAGACAATGACTGCCTTTTACTGCTCAAAAAGGATCTGCAATTTATCATTTTAATGTACTTTATTTTTATAGTGTTCTGGGTGAGTTAATTTTGTCAGTGTCACAAAATGGTGCTCTAAGAAATAATATGACTCCATTTACTGTGTGTACTCAACAGCAGTGATGCACAGCAAAACCTTAACTACTTGCAGAATATACAGTACAAAGTGCACAAAAAGACTTTGCTAACCCGCCTGAATAATTAATCATACTATTTATTTAATATTACAATTCATTTCATTTTCATTAATAGATTATTAATATTATTTATATTTAATGTAGATTTTTTGTTGGTTTCTTTGTAAAACATTTTCTTGGGCATATAATCATTATTAAATTATTGACTTACTATAATTAAGTACAGAAAATATATCTTAATCCAAAAGTTTTATCAGAGGTTTAAATTTCTAATGAAACAGAACATTGAAGCTAAAAACAAAAATAAAAGCAAACTTGGTTCAAATGTGTGCATTGTAGTTTGTAAAGGAGAAAAATAAACCCACCTTATAGTATGCAGAAAATCATATTACCCTCAGGAAGTAATGATGGAAGGACTATTTGAATAAATGGTTTAAGGGATGAACGTTTGTAATCTGATCCCCTATTTAATTTAATTTTGGCCTGGGAACAACAAGAACAAATCTAGTCAGTTTCCAAATGCATGTCCTTTGTCCTTTGGAATCTAAACTCTACAAAATAAGCTCTTTCCACAGATTGCTTTCCCATCAAGCTCAATAAAGCTTGTCAGGTATCCAACTGTGTTGGTGGACCCCTGCAGCTTTTGTACTATTCTTTTACACCCAGGTGTGCAGACATGCCAAGCACATACCTGTCACAATGCTTTGCATTGTTCTTAAAAGTAAACCAAAGCCTGTGATATAGAAAAAAGACACACTTCACAAATAAAACACAGCTTTATTCTTGTCTCTCTACCTGACATTCACACCTCCCTTCCATCACTTTCAAGTCAAGCAGGCTAAATCTAACCACTGCTTTGCTTCAGGCATTGCAAATGGTATTGAGTTCAGAGTCACTACAACAACCCTCAGCTTCTTAGGCAGGACATATGATCCAGCATATCACCCCTTCTAGTGACATTCTGGCCCACAGCTAATATTAGGATAACAAAAGATTAGATAATGCAGCTCCCAGAGCTCTAAAATTTTACCAGGGCATTTCATTTTGTAGTAGTACTTTATAACGATTAAGAATGAGAAATGACCTTTAAAGCAGTCCTGACTCATTCAGCAGTTCAGCATAAATCAGTAACATAGTAATAACTGCTGCTATCTTCTTTAATGTTAATTAATTCAAACATTTCCAATAATTGGGTTTACTCTAACAAATGTTGTTCACTATCGTGAAAATTATAAATAATATTCTAAAATATATTTAACATTTCTGTGTTGTCAAATAGTTGCAACTGTTCTGCCTCACTTTAATACATGTTAATAAAAAAAAATCCTGTACTGATCCAAATTAGAATGCACAACTGTAAACCTGATATTTTGTTAATATGAATATCCATCCATCTGTCTGTCTTACAAACAGGCTTTATCCTGAGCAAGACAACCAGGTAAGCTGGAGCCCATCCCAGCAAGCACAAGGTGCAAGGCAGAAACAATCCCTGGACAAGACTCTAGTTTTATTGTAAACACAGTCATTTAAAGTTATGTGCTCGGTATGCATTTGAATTTTTGATGTTTATGGACTAATGATATAATAGGTGGTCTATTTATTTAATTTCAGAAACCAATTTTTCAATTATGCTTTAGTGTACATTCTATACTACCTGTGCAAGCTAATTTTAATTTAGAACTATTTGCTAACAGTGTAGACAATGTTTCTATAAAGCACCAGGGTATGTTTTCAGAAGTGTCCTGCAAGCACGCTTCTACAACCTCACAATATGCCTTGTAGAACTCTAATTCAATGATGAATTAGTGCAGCCTGACTCATGGTGAGTATTATTACTGCATGTGTGCACCATTAAACATAATTGTCAATGTACACTTTGGAAAAATGAATTACATTTTTTTTTCTCTGCCATTTCAGGCTTACTCTTCTAGTTCAAGAAAAAAGAAAAAAAAGCTATAAATGCCTGCCTGCGGCTGCTTTCTAACCAGTGCCTTCAGTATCAAGTGGTGTTACTAATTGTCATTTTAGGTAGTTTACTTCAACCATTATAATAATCTGTGAAAACATAGCAGTTAATTTCCAGCCTGCACGGAAAAGCAACATCCTTATTTTGCATGCTGAAGTCTATTTCAAGAAGAAAACCTGGAGCAGTTATAGAAATGGGATTGTTTTTGTTGAATGATTTTAATAATACAGGTATCACAGAACATCAAAGTTATTTTTATCATCAGAAACTACAATTGCCAGGTAAACCAACTAATCATCCACTTATTGGACCTTCTCAAGTCCCATACTCTGCTGTGGAGAACTAAAATCTATCATGACAATATTTGATGTGAGGTGGAAAACAATCATCCACAGAATGCCAATGCATTGCAGGACACCCTCACTTCATATAGGGCCAGTTTAGTTACAACAGTTACCTAACATGGAGGCCTTTGGGATATTGGAGCAAACTGAATTATATATAAAAGTGTATAAATTTATTACAACAAATTTCAACTTACAATGCAATGACAGTGCTACCACAACAAATGATAACCATGGTAAAATGTTAGAAAATCCAATGTTTCAGTCCCACCTGGCAGATGCAAAGGTGCAATCATACACTACACTGAAAAAAACAATACAGGGGAACTCTTTATATTAAGTGAATCATAATGCAGCATATTTACACTGAAATCACTCAGTAATTGCCAACCTAAGTACAGTGTTATTGGACATTATCACAGAAATGTGAAATGCGTGCTAATCCATACCACTGATCTGCATAGTAAGCAGTGATAATGCTTAATTGCACTGTAGTTAGGCAGCTAACTACTGAAATGTTACAGAATAAATATGCTGTAACCAGTAAAAGCGCACTGCATAATAATGTGCAGTGAATACACTTGACTTGAGCATTCATAGTTTTCATACTCTTTCTCTGTACGTTTAGCATTTGTTTGCTCAGAGGTTGATGTGTTTGCTGCTTCCTAAGTAGCTCTTCTTTTCTTCACCCTAGCGGCCCACTTCTTCTTTTCTTTTGTCAGCATCTTTTCGCATTAGAACTGATTAAGTTAGTGTTTGTGTTGCAATTACTTAGTACGTTTTCTTTCATTTTTCACTTAAGCTAGCACTTAAGTTTTCAATTTGCCTCAAGAATGATTTAAGATATGAAGAGGTAGGGGAAGTGATGTTAAAGATGGTAGGGATGAATACGGCCGCCGTTTTCATCCCTACCACCTTTACCATCACTTCCCCTACCTCTTCATATCTTAAATCTTGCTGGTCGGTGCTGAGAGTTGATTCTACAAAAAAATAAAATAAAAATAAAAAGAGGAATAACCTTGGAGGTTAATCATTGCCCCGAAAGCGGATAGTAGACGTCACGTAGTATATGTGTACCAAATTTCAGGTCAATAGGTCAAATGATTTGCGAGGTACAGGTGATTTAAAATCCTGGACAGACAAATGAACAGCCGCGGTAGCACATTACATATAAAGAAATTCTGTTTTTGATTATATTTACTTAACACAAGAACTTTATATACTTCCTATAATATGTACATATATAAACTATAAAGGAGTCAACACACTTGCTACAGAGAAACAATTTCTGAAGTGTGTACTTTTTCTTTTATATTTTCCATTAATAGTTTACCTCTTTTTTTAACCCAAATTAATACTTTACAGACTAATGTATAGTTCTAATCACAAGACACATGATATTTTATAATTCAGAGTACAAATAATATTATTCTTTGAAGGTGTCAGCAATTATGCAGAATATTATGTCAGTTTCAGTGTTTCAAACAATGCTGTTGTTATAGTATACTTCATAATGCTTCTATTACCATAGTTTCTTCTTAGTTGTATTGGTCATCTTTATAGCTGTGGAGGTTCAATCCACTGGATTTAACTACTGGACCTTTGTTCCTTTATCAGTTTAATGAGTGATACATAAACCTTTGGCCAAGTGGCTTCTTCTGCTAAGCCTCCTTAACAGATGGCATAGGCAGCATCAGAACTGGTTAATCCCTGAGCTAGATGTGCTCTGTCCACAGCACCCTACTGTCTTGCTTATTTACCTGCTGTTTTTTTTTTGGTGTATTCTTAATGCCTAAAAAGGGTTTGGGTAGCTTAGGTCTCTGGGTCATTTCACATAAGCTTTACCATGGAGCCTTTGACATGTACTTTAGCAGTTTATTATTATATGGTTTTCACTGCTGCTTCACACTCCTTGGGCTCAATTCCTAGCTCAGCTACTCTCCGTATGGAATTTCAACAGTCTACATTTGTCAATGTAATACATCCCAAAGATATTATAGCCTTGCACGTCATGATATCAGAAGAGGCCCTAGCTTCTTCAAACCCTGCACAGGAAAAAATTAATTCAGAAAATGATGATATTGTATAATATTTGCCTTGTTTGTTAATTTATTATACTAGTAATCTCTTAAGTCTCACAATTAAATGAATAAAACTCTCTAAAGCGCAGCAATAATTAAGTAATGCATTTCAGCCTTACAAATTCCTTCAATATATAATATAATCTCATACATCATCATAACACCATAATAATCTATTAATCCAGTTGTTCAGATCATGCTAAATCCCATGCTTTGAACATAGACTTTAAAGTAAATAGCATCAGCCAAACAACAAAATTTCATGGAAGCCTTCAGTTTTCCTTCTGTAAAATTTTGTTTTAAATACTTTAACACTAGAATTACCAAAGCCTACAAAAAAACTCATAATCCTGGCCCACCTTAAATCCATTTGCACCTCTCTGTCAGTGTCATTTGTGTTGTAAATGTGTCAATCAGCACAAAAAAAGCAAGCAGCCTGCTATCCCATCTCCCCATCCAACGCCGCAATTCAATTCACAAAGAAGGTTCTCAGTGCTCAGTTTTTATCTTGGAGCGAAGCACTTGGAGTTGTAGAGGGTAAATAATATATCGTCATTTGGAATATGTACATTTCATGTGTGTTCCGTGTCTATAACAATCTATGTAAACACATTGTTAAAACAGAAACGCTTTTCATTTTTTTAGTAATAATTGACAAAATGTAGACATGAAGTGTATAATGTGTAAAGCCTGAAGTCCAAATATCAAATGAACACTTTCACAAAAGGTGCAAGTATAACAAAACAAGTGCGCTTTTATTCAAGTATATAACTGAAGAAAAACAAAGCAAGTTACGGTAGGCTGTTGATATGACAGCTTGCGTGGTGCAATGGTAAGAACTGCTAATTCCCAATCAAGTGGTCCCTGGTTCGATATTGGCTGCCTCGCAAATTTACTGTTTTGAGTATTGAGCCACTCTTATTGTAAATATTATACAATAAAAACATACATTTGATTTGTATCTGTAACAGCCAGTGTAAATTTATAGTACTTGTCAATTTTAGCATTTTTTTTCAGTTTTCATATTCACGCTCCCACAACCCCACTCCCAACACCTAATCTGATGCTGTTTTAGGATAAAGATGTGGTATAACAAACAAACTTGTTTTGTTATACTACCTCATTATTTGAAAACAGTGTCAGATCTTGTGCACGAACGAAATGGGGACTGGGAAACTGTGGACATGGATGTGAGTGGTGTGCGTGACTGAGAATGATTGTGGATGTGAATTTTTTTTATTCAGTTTTATTCTTGAGTGTTCCTGCTCACGCTGAATTGGTATGCACCTTCTGCTCCATGATGTGAAAGCCGCACTGACAAATAAGAGAGACATAGTGTGGCACACGGCTGGGGGTGGTACCCAGCTGGGACACCCAGGAGGACCGGAGGAGGGCTTGCTCCTCCTCCAGACCATGAGGGGGCGACCGCCCTGGTTGGTTGCACTGGGGGGTTGCACTGCCTGGAGAGCACTGGACCTCGGAATTTCTGCCACACCAGGAAGTGCTGGGGGGAAGAAGACTTGGGACACCTGGAGGGCTTCTGGGTGCGCAACTGGCACTTCCGCCACACAAGGGATTGTCCGCGGAGGAGTGTCGGGAAGCACCTGGAGCCCATCCGGGCTTGTATAAAAGGGACCGCCTCCCTTCATTCGATGACTGGAGTTGGGCGAGGAGTGGACAAAGTCTGGCTGGAGAGGAGTGGAGGCAGCCTGAAGGAGAAAAGGCACTGAGAGAGAGGCCTGGACTTTGGGGGATCGGTGCTGGAAGCACTGGGTTGTGCACCTAAACTGTAAATATTGTAAATAAATATGTGTGTTGGGTGAACAAACGATGTCCGTCTGTCTGTGTCCGGGGCTCGTTCCACAATAGGTATATATGACATTTGGAATAATTCATTTTATGACCAGTATAGTACATTTTGGAAAACATTGTTGCACTAATGCAACATTATATTCATTTGTATACCTTCATGCTGTTGTAGTCAGTGACCACATTTTTTTTCTGATTAAATATTACTTCTTCAGTTAAAAGAAGCACTATCCACTGTTATTAGAAGTAAACCACCTTTTTTTTTTTTATGATTTTATGATTTCTCTCTGTTGGGCCTTTGAGCAAAGCCCTTAACCTGCAATTTCTCTGTCCTGGATATGACATTAACCTGCAACCAGCCCTGTAAGCAGATCCTCCAACTTACAGGGAAAACCCAGGGATTGGTGACAGGATTGGAACTTAAGCCACTGTAAAAAAACTTACACTGTTCCTTTTCATTTAAAGTAGTGTGGTGCTGAGGTCTCACGCATTGCACAGGATCCTAATTTGGTATCCTGAGGTGGTTTGTGGTTTGGTGGGTGTAGCAACGCGCTGTATCAGTGCATGCTCCCAACCTCTCATCTCCTCCTCTATTCACACACTAACAAACTCAGACTTTCTATTTCTTGTATATGGTGAAGTAGCAAATTTATATACGGGTAATATTAGAATTCTAAGTACTATTGTAAATATAGCCAGAGGCTCACATAAATACTTTGTTAAAAAGTTTTCAGAATTTTGAGCACAGAACTACTTTTTCTATTAATAAAATTTATCCTACCCTGTTCCCCCTACACCTCATATTCAAATTTAATCAGTCCAACTTAAGGTTGCTGGAAGCTTCAGGCATCAGACAGGAACTAACAACAACCTTTATTTTTTGCAAAAAAATGAGAACTGAATTGGTTTATAAAAACTAAATTTTCAGATGGATTGCAACCTCTTACATGCTTTCTTGAAGAAATCCCAGGTGAAACACTCTCTGGGGGCCTAGCTTTTATTACACTCTAGCATGCTGCTTTATCTTGCTCACCTGGAGAATTCCCACTACCTTCTACATTACATGAGAGTGATATGTGTTGTACTGCTTAAAATTATAAGTAAAATACTTAAGTGGTACTATATTGCAGCCTTTTATCTGTCTATTTTCTGTAGCTTCCATTCTTTAAAAAAAATCAAGGCAAAAAAAAACCCTCCACAAGGCTTTTATCATTTATAGTCTTCATGAAGTCAGACATATACAGGTAATATATACTTCAAGATACAACCATGTGTGAATTCTGCTTAAAACTGGGTCAGGATAGTCATCACATTTCTAAACTAATGTAATGCTTTGTGAAGGCAGCACTCAAAGTAGGGGTGGTGATTTTGAACTGCAAAAATTGGAGGTGCTCTTGTTAAAGTGGTCCAACAGAGAGCAAGCTTCAATTTACAATTAACTGTCTAAAATTGAAAAGTCTCCTGAAAAATCTCTATTAGACATATAAATGTGCGTCGCATGTGCACAGAGCCAATTGCATATTTTAAAAATAAACATAACCTGTTTTAACAATAAACAACCTGATGCAGGGGAAAAACCTTTTTATTGTATCAGATTATTCACTGGCATTTGGCAGCATCAATAGATGAATAGTAAATGTGCGCCTTCTGTTGTTCAGCATTACGACAACAATGTTAAGAGTCAAGATTAGATTAGATTAGATTAGATAGATACTTTATTAATCCCAAAGGGAAAGTCACATTTACATTCAATGTAAGCTTGAAAGAACTGGCAGCATTATTCATGAAGATATGAACTGCAAAATATACATTTGAAGTTAAACTATGTGTTTTTCACTCCATTCAAAAGGACTGCCGTTCGGAGACCTGATAATGCAGAACCCCAGGAGATGCAGATTTCAGTATTCAAAACACCCAAATCAACAAATATGCCTAACAACACCAGAAGATGCACAGATGAGACTGCACAACATTCACCTTCTAACAGCATGTCTAAACAATAACTAAGGAAATTTAACATTACTGTCTAATTGGAAATGCCAACATGTTATGACAAAATAGCTGCAGCTTTTAAACATGTTATATACAGTATCCATAGACTTCAATGCATATTTTAACACTTTTTGCTGTTAAGTCATATATGGATGCAATAGTTAAAATGACAGAAAAATATTGTAGCAGAAACACATGTCAAACATTTGGAACCCAGTAGCTGTGATGGTCTATGTGTGTGTGGGTCTGTCTGTTTTTCACTGTCGCAGCACTCATTACAACATGCAAATTAATTATTAAGCTTCAGTTACCTTGTGCTGCTGGTCTACTGAATGGATGCAGCAATTTTAGCTTTTTATTTACCTCGGCGTCATGTTAATTGTTTGGTAACTTTTTCTCTCTCCCTGAAACCCCAACAGCAGTTTAAAACACATGGACTGGAGAAACTGGGGGCAAGTGTTTAGGAAGAAGGCCTATGGGTGTAGCCTTTGCAGCGCCAGGTTTGACCACTATCCACTACACACATTTTAGTGGTTTGTCCCCAAACGTGTATTCTTGTTTGAAAATCACGTCTGGCTCTGAAAGATTAATTTATGACTGTTCATATTAAGAGTTGTACTTAAGGCTATGGTGTTAAAAACACTTTGCAGTGGTATTTATACTCACATACTGTAACTTTAATATTTTTAACCTAATAAATAATTTTAATAATATACTGTCTAGTGTATACATATTTTACTTTATATGCAGGAAAAATAAGGAAATTTTAAAATTAATGTCCGTGTCATTAACAGTTTTTTTACTTTATCTTGTGTATTGAGGTGGTCATTACTAAATATATGGTACAATGATAATAAGATCATCACATAACAGAATAGTTTACCCTAATTTAATTGTCTGTGCTCCCTTTTTACTTTTGTTATGTCTTATTTGTTTATGTACACAAAGGCACACCTAATACATTACTTGTACAAAAACATAAATACAAGAGACAAAACATTGCTAGAAGTCAATCAGATTACGTACATCTGTGGCCTTAGAAAGCACAGAACAGATGACAGAATACCTTTACCTATTTTTGGAGCTCAGCATTTGCCTATATATACATGGAATATGGTATAATGAAACCATTGTAACTGGTTCTAACATTAAGTGAATGTTTATGCATTATTAAGTCAAGAAGGTAAAGTATATTAAATACATTAAAATATTTGCTTTAGGGTTCCAACCTAATACAATATATTATAGAAACAGGCAGTTGTTTAAAATGCACCTATAAATAAATAAACAAATCAACCTTCACATGTACTCTCAGTTAGCCATTGCTCTTGCTCCATTTAAAGGTGTCAAGTAAGACAGGCTGCAGAAAGGTAAGAGAGTAATGAAAGAAACAGGCTCTAAAAATGGATGAATGGATGGATGAAGGTAAGTAGGGGTAAGCCACTCCCCACCTATTTATCTGTGTGTTTTATTATTAACAGTGTAGTGTTTAATCTTGTGAGAAAGACACTATGGCACATATTCTCAAATATTTATCTATTCAGTTTGAAAAAATATGCTGCATACTTCATGTTAAAAATCTTTCGGGTAGATTAGTTTTTTTTTGCAAACATTTCAATTCTACATTGAGATTTTTATTTTAATTATAATAATATCTCAAGCAATGATCTTATTTATCAGTACCAAGAAACATCAGGTAAAGATGTTCACGAATGTGGTTGGTGAAGTGCCTTGAAACTTTTTTTTATTTTTCTGAGAAACAAGCAGTTTGTATAGCAACATGATGTCAATGAGTCAGCGATTGTAAGTGTTCCATAAACCACACTGAACACTGACTCTTTTGCTAGCATAAAATATTCAATGGCAACGAATCAATAACACTCCTTTACTTGGAAAATGAGCTTTTATGTACAGTATCTTAGCCAGTTACAAAGATACCATGGAGAGGAGGATGGGCAATGATGAAAACACCACACTTTACTTTCTATTGCATGCCAAACTATCCACAAGCTAATGCCTTCATTTATGAGCACACTTTTATTTTAGCAATTTGAACCTCTTGAATGATTTTTAATCAAGGGCAAGGACTGTAAGACTAGTCTGAGTTAGCTAAATGCCACTTAAGAAAAGAGATAAAATGTATATATTGTGTCTTGTTTAGTTTATCCTGCCCCCTCATTTTCATATAGGAGAGTTTTTTTATCCTGATATAATAATTTGCATGCAACCTTCCATGAGCATCTTTATGTTCTTTGTAAAGTGCTTTGCATACTGAAACACTAGTATGCAATTTTTTAGAAGCACAGTGAAATGAAAACAAAAAAAATAAATAAAATAAATATCACTAGATAATGAGTAATGCACTTCAGTGTACCTTTATGAAAATCAGTAGAGTCAAAAATATTAAATTGTCCAAGAATATAAGTAAGATAAGTATATAAACAATATATACAGTACGTGTGTGTATGTGTATATGTATATGTATTGTCGCGGTCGGCCAGGACTGGAGGAGTGAGCCTTCACAGGGCATTATCCCCCCTGGATCAGTAGGTTGCAGCCCTCCTGGGTTACTATGGCTCACCAGATTCCTGCAGGGCTTCATGGGAGTTAGAGTTTGGGAGAACCCTGTTGAGTGCCACCTAGGGGTGTTGCAGAGCTCTACTTTGTTGAGATCCCACCTTACCTGGAAGTACTTCCTGACCATGCTGTTGGGACACCAGAAGTAGTCCTGGGTACCTGAATAAAAGGAGGCAGCTGTCACTACTCCAGGAGCCAGAGCTGGAAGGAGATAGACGAAGCTTGCCGGAGGAGGAGTTGAGATGAAGAGACAGAGACAGAGAAGAAGAGAGAAACAAAAGGAGAAGAATGAGAAAGTACCGTGTTGCTTTGGGTCTTGTATGTACTTATTGTACTGAGCTGCTAAACGTTCCCCTTGCAAATACACCTATATGGTGTTTGCCAAACTTGTGCCTGGTGTACTGTGTCAGGTTTGGGTGGCTGGAGCACCCCCTGCAGGTCACATTATATATATATATACGTAGTAGATGCTGAACGGACAGCATCTACTATATCTACTATGCAGACCTGGAAGGAAGGACCGGAAAGGGTGGATGGACAGCCCATTAAAAAGACAAGATATAGCTGGGGTTTTTTTATTCCCCCAGCACGCTAAATGGCAGCAGCCCTGGTTATTGGAGCCCAGTGGGAATTCAGCAGGATATGCTGGGGTCACGGAGTACCGCAAGAGGGTGCTGCAGGGAGACAAGCTCCCCATTGTGATGGACTTCTGTGTGACCTGGAAGTACTTCGTTCTGGCGATAGCCCTTGCACCAGAAGTACTCCCAGGTCTGTAATAAATGGGACTACACTCCCTTATCAAGGAGCTGGAGGTAAAAAGGCAACACTTAACTGGAGGAGGGCAGTGCGGTGGTGAGAAAATTATTGTGAGGAGAAAAAACATGTGTTTTTGTACTTATTTTGATATGTTTGAGAGAAGTTGATTAATACATCAACCTCTATTTGAGCCTGGGACTGTGTTCATGTGTTTGTGTCGGGATTGGGGCTTACTGACGCCCGGGTTTCCTTCACACTATATATATATATATATATATATATATTTATATATATATATATATATATATATATAGTGGCAGATGGCTGGGGCCCCTTCTGTTCATGATCCAGGGGAACAACCATGGGCAGCACAACATTTTCCCCGGAACACTTGGTGGCAGCCCCCCTGGGTTGTATCAGGGCCACAGGCATGGAATTTCTGGACTCAGCCCTGTTGGACTCTGTGGCCACCACCAGGGGGAGCTGCAAGGCCTCCTGAGCCCATATGGGCAATTCTTCCCACACACCCGGAAGTGCAGCCGGATGCAGGTCATCAAACACCTGGGGACTCATGCATAATGGCGTGCGTAGAATTCGCACTATAACATGACATAAGCACAAAAACCGAAATGTGCTTACGCACAGAAAAATCCAGATGCAGGAATCTATGCGTTTGCCAACCTCCGCGTTCTTCCGCTCCATAAACCCCGGTCAGTGTGAAAAGTAATGCTCGTGCACGCGCGTGCTACACCGCCCCGACTCTTCCCAGAATTATGCCTCTTTGAATATGCAAATCAATATAAATAGCCCTTAATAAAAAGCACGGGGGAAAATATAAGAATTTCAGCGAATACCAAGTGGAGGAAAAGGAAAAACATACTATTTGTGGATTTAAACAGTGGTATAATCAACAAAAGGAAGTTGATAGAGTGACATAGCGTGTCGGAGAAACTCAAAAGCTCAAGTTCACAAAGTCGCGCAGTGCCAAAATAAAAAAGAAGTCACATATCAAAGTTGCCGTGAAAAGGGAATTGTAGCACACCGTCTGAGTGTCATATGAAAGCTTATTCGGGTACAGACAAAAAAATAGGCACACAGTGGGAAAAAAGCACGAAATGTCAACTTTAATCTCGAAATTTCCACTTTAATCACGTAGTTTATTTTGTCATTGAAGTAGAACATCATAAACTTCATCTTAAAATCATTTAATTTACTAGTTTTTCAAATCCCATCATAACTAAAGTAGCATGTTAAATGCTTTGTTTTGTATTTGATCTTCAATGTGCTTTATGTGTGTGAATCACTACGTGGTTCTGTTCTTTCTCTTTCTCCAACAGGACACAGAATCCATTACATTCGTGATATTACAGCTCTCTGAATAATTAAAATACTAAGATGTATTCGTGATATCATTTTCATGATGATTGGAATGAAAGCATGTTATTAAACATGGGAACACGATGGCACAGTGATTGTTCATGTCTCACACAAGATGCTGCTGCGCCATGCGCGACCTTCAATTAAATAATTTATTGTAGCAGTACTGTCTCTTTCAAACATACTATCCTCCAATTCCTGTTGTTACTTTTCTTTCCCTAAATACCCAATCGCCATACAATCAGCTCTGTAACAGACGTTAAGCCATCTGTAAGTTTACAACGACGATTCTTCAAAACTTTTAAGGAACATTGAAATATCTTCATTGTACATGTTTAATTATTCTATCCATCTATCCTTACAGTGTCGCGCCAGCGCCAGCAAGAATACAGCGCAAAGCAGGAACAATCACCGTGCAACACTGTGTCCTCACATGTTTAACTATTAACAATATAGATTATTTAAATGAAGTTAAAGTTTTATCTGTATAATATAATCAACATATTTTGCTGCATTTCATCTTAAAAATGATATTGTCATCATATGTAAATACGTGCTTTATAAAGTGGCGCAGGTTGTGCAATATTATTACTGTAGTGCATGTTTACAGTGGAGTAATTGTACTTATAAGTACAAACAGTTCTACAAGGAGCAATTGATTGAGTACGTTTATAGTTCTTGGGATGAAACTGTTTCTGAACTGCAAGGTCTGTACAGGAAAGGGTTTGAAACGTTTTGCCGTGGCTGAGACAGCGTGTGCTTGATGCTGTATACCGATAATTCTCTTTCCGATCAGTTGCTGCTGTGATTCCCCACTCAGATACAGTGGTATAAATACTCCGAGTGGTGCAGTGAGAGTAATATGGAAAAAGATGATCTGCTGTGGCAACCCCTAACGGGAGCAGCTGTATGATATCCCGTGTAGTGGGAAGTGGCCCCAGCCTACACTCTGGACATCTGATAGTTCATGTACCGAATGGGATCAGTGGAGAGAGGAGACATAGACAAAAATTGAAGGGTGAATGGTGCAAGTTTATTTATAAGAGTGCTGTACAACAAAAATGCAGTAGTGTCAGGTGGGCTTTGAGACACAGTCCTTCAACACTGACACTTCGAAAAGAAATAAAAACAAACAAAAAGGAAAAATATGGTGTATTTACAAAAACAGTGCACTCTTACAAAAACTACACACACACTCCAATAATGAAGGTTGTCTTCTTTTATTCCTGGTTCAAGACGTTCCTCCAGCAGGAAAGAAAAATGCACAAAAAAACAAGTGTGTATATACAAAAAAAAAAAACAATTGAACCAAACCCAAAATCAAAAACTATCCCAGCACCAAGAAAGTATATATACCTCCACCAAAACGATCACTAGGAGATATATAACTATATACAAAAGCCGCCAAAATTACAACTGCTCCTCCAAATAGCTCAGCAGTGCTTACTCCTACCTCGCTCTTAGGTCCACTGATGATCCCTGTTGGCCAGTAACTCTTTAAATATAACCGGCAAGATTGTCCAGCCAATCTGCCAACACGTCTACCTCATGCACCTATCCCGGTAGACGGTAGCGCATTCACGCGACACGCCCCGAGCAACTATGTATTTAAAACCAAACTCCTGCGGGTCGCGCGCGTATAAACCCTCCGGTACAGCCAACGGCTATGCTGAGCTCAAGCACGCCCGTAGTTGACTCACCAGTAAGTAAAATTATTTCTCTAACATTATGGGATCCCTATCTCTGACTCAATCAATCAAATGCCGGCTTTCTCTTTTAGGCGCGCCGCACCTTAAACCGCCTGCACTAGGCAGGCTGCGAGGACACCTGTGTGTAAAATGAACACATGCGGTGGAGCCCGTACTGGCCATTATACCGACTCTACATGTGTCCAAACACACCCCGCCTCACAGCGCTCACCCGCTAGACGGCCCCGCGTTCCTACGACAGCGCCCTCAACACACCAACGGTAAGTGCACTTTCATATAGCCATATAAATGCTGCTGCTTCACTTAAATTTGGTAAGACGCGGCCCCACGCATTACCACAAGCTGAAAGAAGAAAAAGAAGAAGGAGAAGGTTCAGTGAGAGTAACAACACTAAAGCAGTTATGGTATTTGGAATACTATGGCTATTTCCTGGACCATTATATTGTTACAGGTTAATTACAATCAGATGCATTACAATAATAAACAATATGCGGTTAATTTCAGTATATTTATAAAGCCGTGTCAGGAAGAGAAAGAATAACCACACAGGAACAGTAGCACTGCTTTGACGCTGGGTGCCACCAGTCTGCAAAACCGAGCAGAGAACTTGACAGGGTATGAGGTACCGTGGAAAAGTGCGTGGCTTTACGCCAAGTGTAGGTTTTATACATCGCGATTTGAACGTGGAAATGGTCTTACGCAACATTTCTGTGCATACGCACCGTTTATACATGAGGCCCCTGGAGCGCTATAAAGGGAGCCAGCAACCACCACTCAGAGAGCCAGAGTCGGAAGGAAGGAGACAAGGCTGCCAGGAGGAGTGGAGGAAAAGAGAAGAATAGATTTGTGTTTGCTTTTGTGTTGTGCTTGTGGGGACTGTGTTGTGTCTGTGGGTACAGGGAAGACTTAACCCACAGACGAAGAAAATAAAAGTTTATTTATTTCACATGTGCCCCCGGTGTCAGTCTGTGTCGAGTCAGTGCTCATATAACGCCTTTTATCACAATATATATTATTTCTCCCCAAGGGGAAATTTGAAATTTTATATATATAAAATGGTGGGAGTTATAGTGCCGAGAGTCAGGCCTACTGGGTTCCTTGGGTACCACCAGGAGGTGCTGCAAGGATTTGTGATTCCTACTTTATGAGACTTTTACCTGTTGTGGAAGTACTCTTGGTCTGAAATAAATAGAAGCCATCCAGCAAGGAAGGCGACATTTGCCGGAGGGAAGTGGATGGATAAGAAAAGAAAATGAACCCGTCTTTGTGTTGGTTGTTGATTATATATATATATAGATTGAGCCTGCAAGCTTCATCCAAACTAATTAAAATAAAAAAAAATAATTGATATAACATTTACAAATGTGAAAAAGAAGCTGCATGCGTCAGCTATAAAGCTTTACAACTGTGAGTCAGAATGGATTCATATTACACCCTGGTTATTATCACTATTTATAAATGCAACATTTACTAGAATGTTTCCTTTTAAAAGACTCTGGTAACATGAGGCTAAATAGCCAGCCTACTAGGGAGCTGGATGAATAGATTTGTACACTAGAAGATAATTGACAGCGAGCTGTGTAAATATGTTACTCTGGAAAAAGGTCTATATGCACATTAGCACTGCTATATTTAGTTGCAATAATGAAATTCTCGTCTCCATGTTGAGATGTTGTTTAGTATTCACGGCACTGAGGGAAAACTGTGATCCATAACCTGGCCTTTTGGTGCTGTAACAGCACAGCATTGCTTTGCAAGTGAAACAGCAGATCTTTCATTTACCAGTGACATTCCACAAAGAGCTTATAATTCAGTGTTAGCTTATCAACCGTCCAATCTTCCACTCCAGGGAATGTGTCAGTCAGCAGAAGGAACCGAGGAGGTGTCTTGAATTTTAATGCTTTCTATTTCAGCAGGTTTGCTGTCTTATGAGGTTTAGGACAGATAAAGACAAGCAACATCTTTCTAGTTCGTAATGCTGAACAAGCCTTTCCTCAGGCTCTCATTAAAATTTTGTGATTGTAATAGTTTAAAATGTAACCAATCTTTCCAGTCCATTTATTTTTGGTTCAGAAATATACTGAAAAAAATCAGCTGAAGGAACCTATTTTCTATAAGTCCTTCTCTTTCTAAATATTACATACATAAATACATATACAGTATATAGTATGTGCTGTATGTATGAAAAGTTATTACAAAATAAAAAGAATTTATGTTTATAACAAATTATTACTAATCTATTCTAAACAGTTAAAATCTGTGTATTATCTAAACCTACTTAATCAAATTAAATGTAAAAGAGGTATAAAGTTGTGAGTAATTGTTCCCTGTGATGAATAAATAGCCACTGACACCATCAACCACTAGTGAAACTCTTGCCAAAAAAGTTAATGTCTGAGTAATTTGGAAAAAATGGTAAAAGAAATTCCTTCTGTTGCTTTTGCCATTTTTTATAACTTGAAACATTTTGTCAGTGTGTTAAATCTTGGAAGAGTGTTTGTTATTGTGATAAGAAATATACAGACCAATGGATACAACAGTGTTGAGTGAGCGAGCTTTGTTCTTTTTTCAAAATTTCGAAATTAAATTATGAAACAAAACATAATCATTTTTGATGAAGTCAGGTTCATTGTCATGAGTACATAGTACAGTACAATTCTTACTTGCATGCATCTTTAGAACAGTTCACAGTAACACAACACTAGCAAGACACATATACCTACAAACATACGCACACACATCACACATGTAAAGAAAATATAAATAGCATGCAGTATATATTATAAAGTTATTCTCAGTAGCAATACTCTTATTGACCATCAGGTAATACTACAATCACAGAAGGGAGCCCCTGAAGATCCTGTGTGCAGCAAGAGAATCCCCATTGTGGGGTTTAAGGTTACCCAGGCTGTTAGGAGGCAATGTGTTGTAGACTTACAGCATACTGGGCAGACAACCAATTCCTGCCCTATCAGGTACATCTCTACAGTAAGGACAACTTGCAGGAATACCTGGTGTTGCTAGGATGATTTCTGCCTAGTGTTGCCAGGTCCACTGTTTCCCCACTTAATTGGGTTATTTAAGATCAGTGTATGCACTGATGGTGCCTTTCCAGATGTGCAAGTTGCTTAATTCATAGGCACTAATGCATTTACCATACCATCAGAGATGCAGGCTTTTGAAATGAGCAGTGATAACAAGCCAAATAGTCCCTCTCCTCTTTAGTCCAGAGGAGGCAGCATCCATGCTTTCCAAAAAGGATTTCAAATTTCGATTCATCTGACCACAGAACAGTTTTCTACTTTGCCTAAGTCCATTTTAAATGAGCTTTGGCCCAGAGAAGACGGAGGTGCTTCTGGATCATGTTTACAAATGGCTTCTTCTTTGCATGATAGAGCTTTAACCTGCATTTGCGGATGGCACAATGAACTGCATCCATAGATAATGATTTCTGGAAGTGTTCCTGAGTCCATGCAGTAATTTCCATGACAGAAGCGGGTTTGTTTTTAATGCAGTGCTAACTGAGGGCTGGAAAATCACGAACATCAAATATTTATATTCTGTCTTGTCATGTGCGCGCAGAGATTTCTCCAGATTCTTTTGATGATATTGTGTATGGTAGATGATGAGATATTCAAAGTCTTCGCAATTTTACATTGAGGAACATTATTTTGAAATTGTCCCACAATTTGTAGCTTTTTGCTAGGAGATTGGTGAACTTTTGCCTATCATTACTTCTGAGAGACTCTTTAAGATGCTCCTTTTATACCCAATCATGTTGCCAAGTAACCTATTTAGTTGCAAATGTTACTCCAGCTGTTTCCTTTTAGTATCACTTACTTTTATAGCCTTTTGTTGTTCCTGTCCCATCTTTCTTGAGATGTTCAAAATGAGCTAATATTTTTCATTAAATAGTAAAATGTCTTTCTTTCAACATCTGATGTTTTGTATTGTGAATAAAATATGAGTTTATGAGATTTGTAAATCATTGCATTCTGTTTTTATTTACATTTTATACAGTGTCCCAACTTTTTTTGGAGTTTTGGTTGTAGAATTATATACAACATGTACATGCCAGTTCTTTTTGTTTATACTGTATGCTGTTTGTTACAATAGTTGTTATTATGATTGGCTGTTCAGGAACCTTACTACCTATGGATAGAAACTGCTTGCCTGTCTAAGACAGCAAGTGTTTTATATGTCCTGAAGAGAAGGCACCTAAGTGCTGTTAATGTACTGTGGCCCCTATACCAGAACACAAACACATTATGCACACATACTGTATGATGTATATAAAAATGACTTAGCCGAATATAAATTCTCCATATCTTAACACTACACTGTTAAAGACGTGACCACAGGCAGAAGTCACATCTTTTATCTAACTGAATATACTTCTTGCTCCCCAAAGCACTTAAAATATTTGATTTACAGACAGTTCAATTACAGTCATCCCCAACCTGATGAAAATGAAATAATAGCATACATCTTAATGGCTGTTGGGATTTTTCTATACAAATACTGATCGGCACTTTAGAATCTCTGACACTTGATTACAGTCATTACAAGTAAGGAATCAAATGTAGCCATAGTCAAAACACAGTAAGATATGTGATTGATTGTCAGACTTCAGGAATTACCTCAATTCAAACTCAAAAACAAAAATAGAGTCAAAACCAGAGTGTTCAAAACCATTTTTTCCCAAATATTTGCCAATATATTTCTATAATGTCTGAACTCTGTTAAATGCAAACAGGTCAATATTTACAATATGTATCAAAGTTTGTTGCTATTTCCTGTGTGGCCAAGCACTGGAGCACAGGGCAAACTCCAGGATTATACAGAGAGACTCCAGATACCTCAAAGTGTGTTATCACTTATTCTTAGATGAGGAATGGAAGTTTGCCAAAGGAAGGAAGTGAAGGATGTTTCTTAACCAAGGAACCACTCAATGAGGCCGCTAGAAGGAGTATTCAGATCTTTAGTCTAGGGTTAGTCAAATTCCATCAACAGGACAGGAGCTCCACCTGGTACTTATTGTATAATTTGTCTCTTATGGGACCAAACACATAAAGAACATAAAAGATTTTTGAACTTTTCATGTCTTTTGGGAAGGATGACTTAAGCTTATTGATTAAGACAAAGCTGGTAAACATGCTGTCTTTATTTTTTTTTTTATTTGTTCTTCTTTTCCAGCTCTAACAAAAATTTAAAATATTTCCTTTCACATACCTTGCCTGTGGCATGCTTTCTACTCATGTCACATGGCATGTCACATGGATGGGGCATCATATGCCTAGCAATCATGCAGCATCACTGCAAATTCATGGTAACTTTCTCAAAGTATATTTTTATTTAATTTCATTGTGATTTAATGACAGCAAAGGGAAGAAAAATGTTATTTCCAAACAAATTAATTTCTATGGATGATATTATTCCAATAATTCACCATATTTGTAAAACTTATTCAAAGCAAATAATGTTTCCATTTTAACTGTCTGTAGAAGTACATATCTTTAGCTTTCTAATAAGTAGGGTTAGGCTTAAGGTTAGGGTTAGGATCATATGACAAATAAGTAAATGCATGCTAACCCAATATAAAGCGTGAAAGAAAATAATTTATAACTGTCATTGAGAAACCTTCACACCCTCTTATATTTCCCATAAGGAAGCCTTCTGTGTCTGTCTTTGACTGTGGATGTACTTGATCATGCTGTGTTTCATTGCAAAAAAAGTTGGTAGAGGACTGACTGAATAAAGAAACTCTGACTGATGAGCTCGAAAGTAGTGCACACAAACAGTAAACAACAGAGCAATACAGCTGATGTTTTAAACTTGCAGATTTGGTTCTGAAAAACTCTGGAGGTATTTACACAACATTGCACAACATTCTTCCTTTATAATTTTGCACTAAGCATGACTACAATGAATAATAATAATAATAAAAAGCAGTGGAATTATATACTGTATATGGACAGATCACATTAGGCCTCCAGGGAGAAAAAAAACTCTAACTGTTAAACAGGAAAAAACTAAATAATAATTGTAATTCAAACTTTATTTTTCTGCCAAATTGTAGACATTTGTGTTTTCCTTTAAGATAAATTGATGAGTAACAGCTAGTAGAATAATGAAATAACAAAAGTACTATGAAATCAATACATCAATAAAGTGTTTAACCTGGCAAATTAGTCACCACAAAGAATATGATGGCATTCTAGATGAAAAAGCAGCATTTTCTAACTGTAAAAATACACCAATTTACCAAAAGACCAAATAGGTAGTAAAATAAGCAAAATAATGTTATGCAATTGTTTTGCTTTTAAATAAAATCTTTAACATATTTGACAGAGTAAAACATTTTGTATGGCTTTGTAAAATGCTTCTGACTAAAACTGCCTGTTCAACGAAGACTTTCTGTAACATTGTAAACTGTACATTTCAAGGGAACAATGAGATAATGACGATTAATATTCGGTTCTCTACAAGAATTTATATATAAGAAGTCCTAATCAATGAATCAGTTATTTGTCAAATTCTTTTAATATGTTTGACTATTTTTGGACCTTTATATAATATGAAGAGATAGGTGTGTCAAAGATTATACCATTTATCTATATGCTGATTGGTGCAAACTAAATGTTTCTTGATTGTGTTATGCAAATGAAACTAACTTATTTAAGATTGTTGACATGTTACAGTACACTAGTCAGTCTTATCATGCTGATTTGACCTGATTACATGATGAAGCACTCTCAGGCTTGTTGTAGTAAAGGACATCCAGCAGATGAAGCTATTTGTAATGATGATCTTTTTTATTTAAAGTAATTTCTCTAGCATAAATCTTAAAGCTTTTATTGTTTTCCTAATCGGTTGATTTCTAAATAACACTGACAACTGCCCACAGCAGCAGTCAGTTAAAAATATAATAAAGCAAGAAGTGTTACAAAGCCTGCCAGGTCCATATTTATTGATGGGTAGGGAGGAAAAGGGTGTTGGAAGAACTAAGTAAAGCACTGCCGCCAGGTCTTTGGTGGTATTTAAATTTGTTTCATTTCAAGTTATATTTGTCACATTTTTCTCTTTCCCTCCAGTTGGCAAAGGAGTTCCAACATAATGATTCAGATCTGAACCTACAGTTGTATTAGAAAGTGAAAATGTGAAAATCTTAATTAGAAAAATTGGAATCAACACCTTTAGTCTAATTGGTAAATGTGTTGTATAATTAATTAGTGTTGTATAATATTCAGACAATATGCCTTTTTGAAAATGTTACAAGAAATAATGGCATTGCTAATTGTAAGGTTAAAAATTGGAGGTTGGTTAACCTAAATAAAAATATCAGTACCTACAACATCTAGTCTGTAAAAAAATAAAATAAAGATTATAGCTAACAAAAGAAAAAAGCTTCAAAGATTCACCCATCCATGTTCTGTTCCCATTCCTGTTATAAGCAGTATAGGCAAATGCTAAGAGCATCAAATGAATGGGGGTTGTACAAAAACCTGTTCCCTGTTACCCCTCATCTTCCTTGGACCTCTGTAAGATCCCATCCAAATAGGACTCATGCTTACGACTGCTGCCGTTCACCTCTTCCAGGGTTCTGCACTAATGACTGATGCTGACTGCTAACCAGAACTGAGCTCAAGAAGGGGGAGAGATGGCTGTCAAAGAGTAACTTTCTGAAACTGTTTCACTGTGCAAGCCAGTAAAATGACATGGACTCAAGCATATGGAATTACACCCCAGCAAATGATACATAGTTCAAAGAATGTTATTTTTCTTTATTTAAAGTTATATTCATAAATCAATAAATTAGACACAAAAAATAATGAAAACTACATTGGTAGAAGTTTGTTTAGTCTTTGGCAGGACATGACCTTCGACTGACAGATGATTGGGCAAAACGTGGTCATGAAAACAAGATGATGCATTCGTTATATTATTTCATAGAGGGCTGTATGATATAGATGGCCGATACATTGCACGGGAGTTGAAGAATCTTGCCATCTATTAACATGATGCCATTTGAATTGCTGACGTCCATTAATGAAAAGCAACTTGCAAAAAGTCTATCAAACCATGGATTACTGGCAGGATTTCTGTTATACTTAAAGTGACGCTAGGGGTGGCACGGTGGGTAGCGCTGCTGCCTTGCAGTTAGGAGACCCGGGTTCGCTTCCTGGGTCCTCCCTGCGTGGAGTTTGCATGTTCTCCCCGTGTCTGCGTGTGTTTCCTCCGGGTGCTCCGGTTTCCTCCCACAGTCCAAAGACATACAGGTTAGGTGCATTTGCGATCCTAAATTGTCCTTGGTGTGTATGCAGTGGGCTGGTGCCCTGCCCGGGGTTTGTGCCCTGTGTTAGCTGGGATTGGCTCCAGCAGACCACTGTGACCCTGTAGTTAGGATATAGCAGGTTGGATAATGGATGGATTAAAGTGACACTAGAAGGAGCAGAATGGAACTTTTTTAAAGTCAGCCTCTTTAAGACTTACCTGAGGTCCACCATGAAAAAAGAGTCACCTCAGTAAGCTGTCTGTAATTTGCATGAGCCACGTAGTTGCCCAACAAATAATCGTATGATGTAGTCATAGATGACTATGCGTCACTGAAGACACAAACTATGTTCCATTGCTATACTTGTTTATTCTTTTAGACTTTGCAGTTTGAAAGTTTGTGAATATATTTTTTCTTATTTCATAGTTGTATTATTATATATTTTATACTAGCAAAATACCCACGCTTCGCAGCGGCGAAGTACTGCCTTAAAATTTTTATTAAGAAGAAAATTAAACCTTTTAAAACTGAGGGAAAATATACCAATAATTATTTGTTAAGGATCTCTTTGTATACCAAATTGTGAGCTCGGCCCTCCGGTTGTAATATGACCAAGCTGTGCGCTGAGCTTACTCTTGAGCATGCAATGTACAGTTGGCCATGTGAACAGTAATCTTGTTTCAAATCTCACAGCTTGGATTGCTGCTGAGTTTCATGGTTTGTTTCAATTACAACAGTATTTGTAGGACTTGTGTTGAAGAGACATTCGGCATCTATCAAGCGTTGTAAGTATACAACCGGTTTCATCGATAACTTCACATCCAGCTTTTGAGAGTTTAAACATTCATAAACATCAAAGTGTCCACTACTGAAATCGTCACCTGTGAATCTAAGATGTTTAAGAGGCATTGGCGGTTGTCGAAAGTTGTAAAATATTTGGCCATTTCGGTACACTTGAAAGTGACAACCGAACAATTCAGCTGCAGCCATCAACTCAACTGCAGAACCATAGGTGAAGGGCTTAAGCATTTCACTCTTCTAGTGCTCCTGTGTCGTATAATTATCTCCTGTACCATCATCAGTCCACAGCTTGAACCTGTCCCCGTCATTCAATACATGAGACACAATGTTCCTCCAGATATCAAGAGTGAGCCTGATATGGCCGTGCAATATGTAACAAAAAGAATGGAAAAGGTAGGTGCCATCTCCGGGCATGGAAACCACTCGGTAAGTGACAGTTCTTTGATCGATGGTGATCACCTCGATAGACATGTTAATGGGGGTATGGTTGGAATGATAAAGGAAATGTGTACCTGAACAATGTAAAGTAAATCTAAAATATCTACACAATAACTATAATCGTAATAAATGAACAATAAAACAGCGGAGAAGCCATGGATTAAATAAAAAGGCTGTAGTTATCAGCAGGGAGACGTGAATCCCGTGGCGAAGCAAAGAAAGGGAATGTAGAGACTGGAGTGACGGACGGCCTTATATAGTCAGGCAGCCAACAACGTGGGAGGCGTTGGGATGGGGGACCCAACGCAGCCTCACACGGTGACCGAGCTGCAGGCTATGGACGTATATATGTACGTAAGTAGGATTCAGTTAGTGTTGGGAACCCACGTACCAAATTCCTTGAAGATGGGCCCATAAGTAACAAAGACCATTGAAAAGTTCAATATGGTGGCCGACAGTGGCATCATACCACCGAAATAGGTACGTACATTGGTTTCGGTTAAAGCAGGGAAGCCGCCTACCAAATTTCGTGAAGATGGGGCCATAAATAAGAAAGTTCAACATGGCGAACATTGTCAACCGTTATGATCGTTACACGTAGAATTTCGAAATGAAACCTGCTTAACTTTTGTAAGTAAGCTGTAAGGAATGAGCCTGCCAAATTTCAGCATTCTACCTACACGGGAAGTTGGAGAATTAGTAACGTTTGGAAAATTCAATATGGCGGCCAACAGGACGGACGCCCCCTCGCGGTCTGGAGGAGGCACAAGCCCTCCTCCGGTCCTCCTTTCCGGCACCCCCTCCGACGCCAACGTGCCCCTCCGTTCCGTGCCGCTCTCGCTTTCACAGTCCCTGCCAGCCGGGGCACCATCTGCCTCCCGGCACGGAGCCCTCCCGCGGAGCGACCTGTTCCAGGAGGGCAGGTTCCAGACGGCGTCGGGTCCAGCGCTCGTCGGGGCTTCGATCCTGTGGAAAGACAAAAGGGAGGGCCAGAAGCACTGCCTGGACACTCACCCCGAGCGTCCTGTCGGTCTTTATACCGGCAGCGCTTTCCCCCCCTATCGACAGCCCCCGACTTGCCAGGTTTACTCCTCCGCCGTAGGTCCCATGCCCGTCCTTGGGATGTCCGTGGGTCTGCTCTCGCAGGCGGCTCCCGCAGGCGCCCAGGGGATTCTCTCTGCCTCCGCAGAAGACGACCTTTCTTATCGGGGAAATCGGCACTCACCCCTCGATTCCCCCTTTTATTCTGGGACGCTATAACGGCTTGAGTCTGCCTATGGGAAAGGTACAGACCCTGTCCGGTTTGGGTCCCTATAGAGCGACGGGAGACTGTTGCAGGCTTGGGGCGTAGGGCGCTAGGACCCAGGGCACTCATCAGCCCGTGTCCTGCCAACCCTCTCGCTGTCTCTCCTCTCCCCTTGCACACAGAACTCACCGTCGCATGCAGTGTCGGACAACCCCCTACTTGATACCGTTCATTTGAATCACGGCCGAGTTCGGTGGGCTTTCCTTTGTGCTGTACGGAGTCGATTCTACTTACCGTATCCGCGGTACCAGTCCGTCCAAAGATTCCAGCGTCGCGCCGTTCTGACGTCACAGACGCGCCCGCCGTCTCCTTCAGACTTAGCAATTCAGCCTGGATGGCACCTAGCACCTGCAACATTGACAAGCACAGAAAGTCAGTCGACGATTGACCTACCTGTTTGTCAGTCTTCGCCGCCTGCTTTCTGTGAGGCTTCTCCAGCCCAATCGGGTCTCTCCTTGGCACGAGATGGACGTTCCTTGGTCCCACCTCTATACAATCATTGGCGGGCACACAAGACACCCCGTCCAATCCCGTGCCTGTCTCAGGGAAGAACTTCTGGTCCGCGGCCATCTTGGCTCCTCTCCTCCTGGTGTGACTCCATTCCGGCTCTTCGCGTTGCAGCGTCTTCTCCATGGTGGATCCTTTCGGCGTCGTTGCGACCAGAAAGCGCCGCGGATCGGCGTGCGATTGCCCTCCGTATGGACCCGGGCAGCCCCTGCCTGCTAAACACCAGTCTCGATGTGCCCTCCCGGGCCGACCGTCGGCAAGCAGGGGCCTTACGTCTTGGATCCCTTCTGAGCGAGGCACCCGCCCCGGCATGGACTTCACATACGCCACGCTGTCCCGGACGTCTTCATGGGCCGCACCCACACAGGAGACCGCTGTACCCCTGCAACACCCGTAGAAGTTTTGCCGCACCAGGTAGGCATCCGACCACATTCCGGTGGCGATCTGGGAAATTTCACGTCTTTCTGGGGCCGTGAGCACTTCGCACCCTCGAAACCTGTGTGGGGTTGCCTGCTGCTCCGGGCCGTTCACAAAATTTTTGTTTTGGGGTCCCCATCTTGGCACAGATAGAGGGCCCCACGTTGGGCGCCATTGTGAACCTCGCCCCGGACACAGACAGGCAGACACGTTAATGTCACCCACAATCACTGGTTTATTTTGCATTTCTTTTACAACTCAGCTCACCAACCCCCAATACTCCTCAGTCCAGGCCACTCCAATGCCTTCTCTTTTCTTCTTCTCTCTCTCTCTCTCTTTCTCTTTCTCTCTCTCTCTCTCTCTCTCTCTCTCTTCTGACCACCTCCTTCCTCCTCCAGACGTTGCCACTCTTCCACCCGACTCTTGTCAATGACTGGAGGGAGGTGGCCCCTTTTATAGGAACCCGGATGGGCTCCAGCTGCTTCCCGGCAATCTCCCGCTGACACACCCCCGTGTGGCGGAAGTGCCGGCTGCGCACCCGGAAGCCGTCCGGGTGTCCCCTGTCGTCTTCCCCTGGCGGAAGTGCCGGGCTCCCGGGATAATCAGGCACTAGGGCGCCGCCTGGCGGTGGCCACGGGTCCCTACAGGGCTGGGCTTCCAAGCCCTTTACCCGAGGCCCCCTACATAACCAGGACGGACGCCCCCTCGCGGTCTGGAGGAGGCACAAGCCCTCCTCTGGTCCTCCTGGGCATCCCGGCCGGGCTCCAGCCCCGGCTGGGGACCACAATACGTACATCAGTTTTGGTTAGCGCAGGGAAGCCACCTACCAAATTTCGTGAAGATGAGGTCAGTCTTCTACCTACATGGGAAGTTGGAGAATTAGTGACGTTGGAAAGTTCAATATGGCGGCCGACAGTGGCGTCATACCATCGAAATAAGTACGTACATCGGTTTCGGTTAGCGCAGGGAAGCCGCCTACCAAATTTCGTGAAGATGGGGCCATAAATAAGAAAGTTCAACATGGCGGACGTTGTTGACCGTTATGACCGTTACGCGTAGAATTTCGAAATAAAACCTGCTTAACTTTTGTAAGTAAGCTGTAAGGAATGAGCCTGCCAAATTTCAGCCTTCTATCTACACGGGAAGTTGGAGAATTAGTGACATTTGGAAAATTCAATATGGCGGCCGACAGTGGCGTCATACCACCGAAATAAGTACGTACATTGGTTTTGGTTAGCGCAGGGAAGTCACCTACCAAATTTCGTGAAGATGGGGTCAGCCTTCTACTTACACGGGAAGTTGGAAAATTAGTGACGTTGGAAAGTTCAATATGGCGGCCGACAGTGGCGTCATACCATCGAAATAAGTACGTACATCAGTTTCGGTTAGCGCAGGGAAGCCGCCTACCAAATTTCGTGAAGATGGGGCCATAAATAAGAAAGTTCAACATGGCAGACGTTGTCGACCGTTATGACCGTTACGTGTAGAATTTCGAAATGAAACCTGCTTAACTTTTGTAAGTAAGCTGTAAGGAATAAGCCTGCCAAATTTCAGCCTTCTACCTACACGGGAAGTTGGAGAATTAGTGATGAGTCAGTGAGTGAGTGAGTCAGTGAGGGCTTTGCCTTTTATTAGTATAGACTAGCAAAATACCCGCGCTTTGCAGCGGCGAAGTACTGCCTTAAAATTTTTATTAAGAAGAAAATTTAACCTTTTTAAACTGCGGGAAATTATGCCAATAATTATTTGTTAAGGATCTCTTTGTATACCATGTTGTCAGTTCGGCCCTCCGGTTGTAACATGACCAAGCTGTGCGCTGAGCTTACTCTTGAGCATGTAACTTACAGTTGGCCATGTGAACAATAATCTTGTCTCAAATCTCACAGCTTGGATTGCTGCTGCCATAATCGGTTTGAGTTTCATGGTTTGTTTCAATTACGATAGTATTTGCAGGATTTGTTGTGTTGAAGTGACATTCGGCATCTGTCAAGCATTGTAAGCACACAACCGGTTTCATCGATAAAATCACATCCAGCTTTTGAGAGTTTAAACACTCATAAACATCAAAGTGTCCACTACTGAAATCGTCACCTGTGAATCTAAGATGTTTAAGAGGCATTGGCGGTTGTCGAAAGGTGTAAAATATTTGGCCATTTCGGTACACTTGAAAGCGACAACCGAACAATTCAGCGGCAACCATCAACTCACATGCAGAACCATAGGTGAAGGGCTTAAGCATTTCACTCTTATAGTGCTCCTGTGTAGTATAATTATCTCCTGTACCGTCATCAGTCCACACCTTGAACCTGTCCCAGTCATTCAATACATAAGACAAAATGTTCCTCCGGATATCAAGAGTGAGCCTGATATGGCCGTGCAATATGTAACAAAGAGAATGGAAAAGGTAGGTGCCATCTCCGGGCATGGAAACCACTCAGTAAGTGACAGTTCTTTGATCGATAGAGATCACCTCGATAGACATGGTAATGGGGGTTGGAATGATAAAGGAAATGGGTACCTGAGCAATGTAAAGTAAGTCTAAAATACCTATACAATAACTATAATTGTAATAAACAAACAATAAAACAGCGGAGAAGCCGTGGATTAAACAAAAAGGCTGTAGTTATCAGTAGGGAGACGTGAATCCCGTGGTGAAGCAAGGAAGGGAATGTAGAGACCGGAGCGACGGACGGTCTTATATAGGCAGGCAGCCAACAACGTGGGAGGCGTTGGGATGGGGGACCCAACGCCACCTCACACAGTGACTGAGCTGCAGGCTATGGACGTATATATGTACGTAAGTAGGATTCAGTTAGCGTTGGGAACCTGTGTACCAAATTTTTGAAGATGGGCCCCTAAGTAACAAAGACTGTTGAAAAGTTCAATATGGCGGCTGACAGTGGCGTCATATCACCGAAATAAGTATGTACATTGGTTTCGGTTAGCGCAGGGAAGCCGCCTACCAAATTTCGTGAAGATGGGGCCATGAATAAGAAAGTTCAATATGGCGGACGTCGTTGACCATTATGACCATTACGCGTAGAATTTCGAAATGAAACCTGCTTAACTTTTGTAAGTAAGCTGTAAGGAATGGGCCTGCCAAATTTCAGCCTTCTACCTACACGGGAAGTTGGAGAATTTGTGACGTTTGGAAAATTCAATATGGCGGCTGACAGTGGCGTCATACCACCGAAATAAGTACGTACATCGGTTTTGGTTAGCGCAGGGAAGCCACCTACCAAATTTCGTGAAGTCGGGGTCATTCTTCTACCTACACGGGAAGTTGGAAAATTGGTGACGTTGGAAAGTTCAATATGGCGGCCGACAGTGGCATCATACCATCGAAATAAGTAAGTACATCGGTTTCGGTTAACGCAGGGAAGCCGCCTACCAAATTTCGTGAAGATGGGGCCATAAATAAGAAAGTTCAACATGGTGGACGTTGTCGACTGTTATCGACCGTTATGACGTTACGTGTAGAATTTCGAAATGAAACCTGCTTAACTTTTGTAAGTAAGCTGTAAGGAATGAGCCTGCCAAATTTCAGCCTTCTACCTATACGGGAAGTTGGAGAATTAGTGATGAGTGAGTGAGTGAGGGCTTTGCCTTTTATTAGTATAGATATAACAAATAATGCAAATTACACAAAAATATTCGCAACTTTTTCTGCCATAAATAGAGCACTATTTACATAAATGCAAGGCATGAAAGATGAGTGAGATGCCTTTTGTGATTACATGTAGGCACCAAATGATCAAGACCACCAAAGCTGTCTGTACCTGCTTTCTCCTGGTGACAGTAATACAGAGCTGAAGGTGTTTATTTTGGGACATCACATGTAAATTCTGTTGTGTTTGCTCATGAATTCCATTTATTTTTATTAATGTTATTCAAGTAAAGTATTCCTAGCTATGGATAGGACTCTTGCTTTGCTCATTTGACCTATAACATTTTCACAAATATTTTTGCATTACCTTGAAGATGTCATCATGATGTCATTTTGTGGTCCTGCTTCTTTTTATCAATACCATTTGTGCTAGTCTTTGCATGGACATGACCGGGTCATTTACCTTTGCTATGCTCATTGTTATGGGCTAAGGAAGACATGAGCTGTTGATGGCTGTGCACAGAACACATTGTACAAGAATTTAAGATTTTCCCAAAATAACTATGATCTTAGCACTATAGTAGTTAGGGAAAAGAATTCTAGGTATGGTTAGGATTCTTGCTTTGCTAATTTAACCCTTAATTTTTGACTAATTTAATGATTTTGGTTGCTGTGTCATTTTATATTCTTGGTTCTGAAACTCTGATCTGATCATGCAGCTACTCTTTGTTTTCTCATCTGGGTTTCCATTTGTATATTTTGGGTGGTCCATTTTTTTCACCCTTTTAGTCATAGAATAAGGCAGGAATATTAAATAAGTGCAAGAGTATCTCTTTGACCAAACAAGCTACTGATTGCAAGCATTTGGTGAGTACATAGGTAACTGAGTCAGTTAGTCAGTCAGTCAGTCATTATCCAACCCGCTATATCCTAACACAGGAGGAGCCAAAAAATTAAGCTGTTGGAACCTGGAGCAAAAGTTGACAGCTGACTAGTAGTAGTTATTTAGTCTGCTTGTAACAAAGGTCAAGCCTGAATGGTCACAGCAGAAACAGCTAACCAGCAGAATTCCTCTGCAGCTCATTGAGAAGATTTGAATCTTTGAACTTTTGTGACATGTACAGTTTGTTGAATCAGTATAACATGAACTTGGCACTAAAAACAACTTTGATTTTTTCTATATATGTTGATCGCACACTTCAAAGTAATCATAGGTATTAAAAAGGAACTTCATATCTATGTGCACTAAAAATAAAGATAAATTAATTGTGTCTGGACCTTTACCTAGATGATATAAAGAGATGTAGTTAACACCACACCACTGTTCCTGTCAGTACTAATTAGCAATTTGGTGAAAAAATTTAAGTGTACCTTTTATAAACAGCTGGGATGATTTTTTTGGAAAGGCTCAGTTTTTCAGGAGAGATGGTCTTCATCCTAGGTGCACAGGATCTTATGCTTATCTCGAATTATGGCTTCAGTAGTGCTTGACTCACTCATCAGAGCACTATGTAGGCAACAGTCTTGTGATCTTAAATTGCAGTGTTTTTAATCATCATCTGTTCTTCAGTAGCTGCTATCCATAATTCCAGTATTGTGGGCATCTCAAAAACTGATTTATAAAAACAATTTAAATCAACTGATATTCAACTAACATACAGTATAAATAGACCAACGATTAAAATCGTGCATGAGGCGTGACTGTGTAAAAATGAACATATTGAATTGCTCCATAAATATCACTGCAGTATAAAATGTATGCTAAATATTTGCTAACTTGAAAATAAAGATGTTTTGACAAATTATCCTACATCAAATGCACAATCAGATCTATGTCTTTTAACAGAAATGTTGCTCAGCAGAATAGAAACTGCTTAGTTGAGGCAAAAGAACACGATTTACTCTTCTTCATTAATCAAAATATTGATGGAATTGTGACCTTGGAATATTTTTATTTATTGAACTGCATATCACCTCCAAAAATGTAGGTGATTTCACATTCTTTGAGGTGCTCATGTTAGGTATCAAAACAGAATCATGTATAATTTTTCTATTCATTTACAAACCTCTTGGGCCACATTCTTTATTCATGACTGAATTCAGCAACCTTTTGTCTGACCTAGCTATAAATTATGATCATGTAGTGTTGATGATTTATTTTAATATTCTCAGAGTAGTGGAATCAGTCACCTTTTAAACACCTTTTGAATTTTTCCAAATTGTTTAAGGTCTGACTTGGTCTCACAATCATATGTAAGATCCATCCATCCATCCATTATCCAACCCACTATATCCAAACTACAGGGTCATGGGGGTCTACTGGAGCCAATCCCAGCCAACACAGGGTGCAAGGCAGGAACCAAACCCCGGGCAGGGCACCGGCCCACCGCAGTATCCATCCATCCATCCATCCATTATCCAACCCACTATATCCAAACTACAGGGTCACGGGGGTCTACTGGAGCCAGTCCCAGCCAACACAGGGCACAAGGCAGGAAACAAACCCCAGTCAGGGTGCCAGCCCACCGCAGTATGTAAGATCTAATTATTGTTTGAAGTGTTCAGGCTAAAAATGTAATTATTAATTCACTAAAACTCTGACCACAGGTTTAATTACATCTAACTTGTTCCTGGCCTTATCAGTACAATCACTTTCAACACTACATCAGAATGTACAGATATTGGATAATTCTGGACAGCAATATAGATCAGTTGATGCTAAACTATAAAATGTTTCTGTTCTGTGGCTTCTCTAAAAACAAAAGTGATAAGAATACACTGAAACTCACCTTGCTTTAATGATCGTCCTTTTGTTGTCAGATTAAAATACAGAAAATAAGAGCATAGATGAATAGCAGCAAAATTACAGAGGTCTTCAAAGAAAACGTTTTAGATGTCTGTTATAGATTTTAGAGTACTATAACCAAATCTGGCACCAAAATTGCTCTATCGTATCCAATTTTTGAGAGATGAAAGTTTAGAATAAAAAAACACTATTTTAGATAAAAATTTAATACAGTATATATTTTTAAAATGAATTATTTAGATTTGAAAAAACATAAATTATACATGCCATTTTTTAAATGTAGTTATTACTTACAAAAATAGTCACTTGATTTTGTTTTATAAATCTCTGAAGGTGTCAATAGACGTCTACTATTTTAGAGTCACTGGTGAAACCTCTCCCCATGTTCATCAGAGACAGCTTTCACGTTCTCTGGGGAATCAAATCCAAATGAGAATGCAGGAAATAGATTTTTAAAGATATATTGCACCCAAGTGCTTGGTAGGAAGAGAAAAGCTGCTCAGATAGTTCTTCATAGATTTGTGCCTCAAGAAAATTGTAGCACAAGCGTTTTTCTTCAATAAAGGAAAAGTGTGTGTCATTTTATCATTTGCTTACCTGTTACTTGGCCAAGGCAATAGATGGATGCACCCAGCCTTCGATATTCCTGAAAATAAATATGTTAATAACAACATTAGCTTCTGAACAATAAAAAAGCATCTTTCTAATCATCTAAATATAAATACCTGCCTATTTTGAAGGAATAAGATGAGATAAAAAAAACACTGAGAGTAAAAAATGCGTAGCAAATACTTGATTTTAGGTTGGTTTCACCTAAACTAATATTAAGAACATGGAAGACTGCCATTTTCAGCTCAAAATATACTTCTAAAATACTCTAACCATTAAAAATTCTTATACCATAAATAAATATAACTTATTTTTAATAAATCAACGATTTTTTTCAAAATGATGTTTTATACTGAAGCAGATATCTTGCAGATATGGTTTGTGCTAGAAAAAATGTCCGATTTTATAAATCATGTTATAAGGTATAACTCCAAAATAAATAATAAAATATATTACCTAAACTAAAGCCAAATTAAATTACACTAAATACTTTGATAAATTGCTATATAAACCTGTTGCCATCTATGCTTAACACATTCACTCCTCTTCTATAACAATGTCATTTCTCATTTCAGGTCCAATTTACCACAGAGTTATTTAGAATGCTAATACTCAGGTTATCATTTTCTGAACAATAAAAAGTTAAAAAGTGAGGCAGAGTATGCATACATTTTGTAAAAAAGCAACTTGGTACGTAAGAGACTACTTGTTTTTCTTCAATTTTTTTTTGCTACTTCAGGGTCCTTAGACTTGCTCATATCCTACTTCTTTCTTGCCCATTTCCTAATCATCTGTTCTGGTATTCACTAAGACCTGATTATGCTCTGATCCACAATCAATGCCAGGCTTTACTTTTGAGTGTTTTACTATATTTCTATATTTTCATTCACCATTAAGTAATCAATCTGCTTTATTGTTACTCCATCCTCTACTCACTTTCTGCTGGTTCCAATTATTTGTGACTACCGTATGTACAAAACCCTATCACACTCGTTCCATTCTCATTTCTACTACCTAATCCAAAGGGTCCAATAATCCCCTTGACCCTTCCATTCTCTGCTTTGGCGTTAAAATTTCCCACAATTATCAGCTTATCTATACACTTCTTATTCTCTTTATTAATGTTTTCTTGGTCATCATAGAAGTAATCTTACTCCTTTTATTTTGCTGCTTCATTTGAGGCATACATTTGAACCATTACTGCGTCAGTGATCTTCCCCTTTCCCTTGATTATTATCCCTGCTGAGTAGGCATAGTAGCAGGCCAGAGACTTCATACTTTTTTGATTTAAGATGAAAGCCACTCCTTCCCTTCTGTCTTGTACCCCAGAGTAGATCACTTTGCATTTACAACCCAGTCTTGGAAATAATGTTATAAATTCTCCCTCCTTTTTACAATGTGTTTCCATAATGGCCATTTTCATATTCTTCATCTCTTGTATCACACAAGCCAACTTTCTTGGTGTTAATAAATTTCTCTCATTCCATACAGTAACATTTAATTACTGGATTCTCACCTTTCTTCTCAGGTTCTCCCCCTTTTAATCTCTTTCTTTTCCAAATTTCTGTTCACCCTTTGCACCAGTAACAGAATGATGGTATGCATTCTCCTGGTGGTCCACACTCAACTCACAAGGCAATGTTGCCATTACCTTGCTCTCTGACCTTCCATTTGTGAAACTGGTTTCTTTAGTATTGTATTGCAAAGGTTTTTTTCTTAGGGTTTTTTAGGATGGCATTGGGGCCCCCGTTCCCTTTGTGTCTTGAGCAGTTCTGTCATTAACCAGAAAATTTGTGTTGTTCACTACCATGAAAGGTCATCCTTTTGCCACATGTCATTCCGCCATTGACACTTTATAGTGTTTTTATGTGGAATATGGAATTTGGAAAGTTTTTAGAGTACAACTGCTGCTACCCTGCCTAAGGATGCTGGGGATAGACTCAATATAAATTGTCAGAATTAGATAGATAGATAGATAGATAGATAGATAGATAGATAGATAGATAGAAAGAAAGATACTTTATTAATCCCAAGGGGAAATTCACATAATCCAGCAGCAGTATACTGATACAAAAAAAAATTAAATTAAAGTGTAATAAAAATGCATGTAAAAGCAGACACTAACTTTGAATAATGTTAGCATTTACTCCCCCGGGTGGAATTGAAGAGTCGCATAGTATGGGGGAGGAACGATCTCCTCAGTCTGTCAGTGGAGCAAGACATTGACAAAAATCTGTCACTGAAGCTACTCCTCTGCCTGGAGATGACACTGTTCAGTGGATGCAGTGAATTCTCTATGATTGACAGGAGTTTGCTTAGCACCTGTCTTTAGACTTTTCAGTTGCCTGGGAATTCCAAAGAAGAAGCTGAAAACTGATCTTGAAGGCAGAGAAGACAAGTCTACTGTGCATATGGTTTGTTTCCACTTCAGTCCTTACCAAGTGAATAAAGTGAAAAGTGGAGTGTTTCAAAAATCATTTATAGGAAACAGTCTGTTAATGAATTATTGTACTCAAAGAAGTTTTATCCTTTTCAAACTGCAGTTTAAAAATTTTTGCTATTTACTTACATAGGTGCTTTTGTATATTTGATTGATTAATTAATGAGCATATTTACAAACTAATCAGACTCCAGTTATATAAATGATCATAATCTACTCTTTTCCTATTTAAAAAGAACCACAAGGCCAAATCTCCACATTTATGTAGGTATTGCGTAACTTTAAGTTCTAGTCAGTAGTTGCACACACTTGGCAAATGTCAATAATTAATATTTTCACAGGCTAGCAGCTTATAGCAGTGACAGATAAATCCAGCTATGGTGGAAAAACAAATTGCTACTGCAACAAAAGTGCATTTCCCATAGCCCTGCTGAGGCCAGCTGTGAGTTGTCAGGAAAACAATAATCCATTTGACATTCTTCCATATTAAATACAACTGGTGTGAAACTGAGGTGAAATGCTGAAAATTGGTACATATAACTGCAAAAATCTGTTGCAAAGTCAGAATAGTGATCTCAGCTACTGCTACAAGACTGTGAAATAAAAAGGCACTGCCCAGTGTTAAAAACTCTTCAATGGATAAAAAACAGATGTTGCTTTAGATTTAGTTAAGATGTTTCACATACTAATCCAAAAATAATCTTTTAGGTTAAAGGGGATATTTTGTTAAGAAGAAATAATGAAAAAAAAAAACTGGTGTAGGTTTATAAGTGAATAGTGAATAAAGTGGAAATAATGAGTAATATTCCCTGGAGTTACTCATCTAGGATTATAGTGCAAGAATGTGAAACAGGGGTGTACTTGGCATTCTGCCTCTGTTTCTCCCCAGGCTATTTCAAAACCAAAAATATGTGCTACTGAACACTTCTAGATGATATAACAGCAAATACATGTTTGGAAAATTTTATCTTATACATAAAACGAGAATACTTTTTGGGAGTTTTCATGGCTTAACCTTTTACTTTCAGTGTGGCTATAGGAAGTCAACATCCTCAAATATCAGAAAACGCTGAGTAGAACAAACGTAATGTACTTTAACCATCTATATACACATGTAGCATTCACAGGTAATAGTTGTGGTCATTTAGCTTTGCCATGCTAATGATTATTGAGAAAGTGGCCTTCGATGTACTTTAATGTAAGTAGAATTCTGTACCCTCATCCAGCTAAGAGAAGGGCACTAGGCAGGCATCAGGGAGAGACGTATATATCTCTATACAGTATATAGAGAGTATGAGAGAAAGAGCATGTGTGCAAAAGATGTTTCTTTGGATTTCCAGGCTTCAATGAAAACATCTAGTTGGATCAGATGAGATTTGCAGTTTTTGCCATTGCCTTTTGTTGTTGATCTTGGAGGAGTGCTACTTCCTTATATTACTATGAGTCTAAACTGTCTTCTTGTAGAATGTGTTTAGCTGCGCCTACCTCTGTGGCTTTACTGGTTATCTTCCTTGTTTTAAAAGTGATGTTTAATTTCACACAGATCCTTATGAATAATGTACAATTTTCATCATCGACAACAGTTGGCTTCTTTTAGATTGCATAGTTAAATGACCTCTGGTGTTCTCTGATATATTGTTGCACAGCAGTCTGTGATCTTCACCTGGACCCTGCCTGACAATTAGATCGAAATCAGTACCTTATATTCATTATACAGTACATGGAATGTGTACAGTATGTGTATAAACTGTATATGTAGGTATATAAATATAGGATATACATACATACATATATATGTCATAATTGCTGGCAGAAATGCAAAAAACTTTTTATAGTACTTACTGTTTTGAGATATTCATTTTCATTCTAAAGGAGTGAACAAGCATTTAATAAAAATAAATATCCATTCAAGTTTTGTCAAGCCCGAGAGGGCAATGTTCAGTCTGAGTTGATAAAATACTGCATAGATACTAGGAAAGAATGACAGTAGTGCTTAAAGAGGAAACAGTGTGCTTAATTTATTAACAGTGGCTCAACATTGGAACATGACAACAATCCAGACAAGAACAGGCCATTCAGCCATACAAAGCTTGCCAGTCCTTTCCACTTAATTCTTCCAAAATAATATCAAGTTTACTTGTAATTTTGTACCTCCCTAAACTCCTACTGTTTTCAGCACTACTAGTTAACCTATGCTAAGTGTCTATGGTTATCTGTGTTAAGAAAAACATCCTAATGTTTGTGTGAAATGTACCCTTTGCAAGCTTTTTTGTTCTTGATGAAGTCATTTTAATGTAACAGTCTTGATCCACTGTACTAATACCATTCAAAATATTGAACACTTTAATCATGTCTACTCTTAATTTCTTTTTTCTTAAACTGAAATGGCTCAGCTGTTTTAATCTTTTCCTCGTACCCCATACATTCCATGTAGTCCTGGAATAAGCCTAGTTGCTCTTCTCTGGAGTTTTTTCTAACACTGCTATGCCTTTTTAGATAGAGTGATCAATATATCTTTATTTGTCCCCATGGGGAAATTTGGCTTTTTACAGAAGCTCTTTAAATAAATCAATAAATACATACATATACTGTATCTCAAAAAAGTGAGTACACCCCTCACATTTTTGTAGATATTTTATCATATCTTTTCATGGGACAACACTGAAGACATGACACTTTGATACAATGTAAAGTAGTCAGTGTACAGCTTGTATAATAGTGTAAATTTGCTGTCCCCTCAAAATAACTAAACACACAGTCATTAATGTCTAAACCGCTGGCAACAAAAGTGAGTACACCCTTAAGTGAAAAATGTCCAAATTGTGCCCAAAGTGTCAATATTTTGTGTGGCCACCATTTATACATGATGAATTTATACATAATAGCTTTAAAAATAAGAATGAGTTGTTTAGTGCGTTTGATGATGAAACTCTTCATATTTGGAGTCTCTTATCCCAACAGCCAATTGACCTACAAATGCAGGTCAATTGTTTATAAGTTTTTATGACAGTGTACCCTTCACTGAAATGGTGTACCAGTTAGGAATCATTCTTGCACTTACAATGCTACCAAGATAGACTGGCACTCTGTGATTCCAATGAACAAGCACTTTATTAAAATGAAAATACATTCATATGTTTGATATTTACGGCTGTGAATTATTTTTTATAAATATTAAAATATGTCAGCTATGCAATAGTGTATTAGTGTACTCTGATTACAACCTTGAAATGGAGCATTTGTGACTTTCCTTCTACCTGTTAAGAGACATGTAGTCTCAAAGAACTGTCAGCGAAGATGCGAAAAAACATACACCCCAGAATTGTGCAAAAAAGGAGTGATCAATCTAAACCAAAGGGATGAGCAGTAAATAAATGCAAGTCAGAGAGAGTTCAAAAATGTGGAGCAAGGGCCTAGTTGAAAAGAAACTAACTAATGCTAAGATTCTTTTAAGATAGTAAAGGGTATCAAATGAGGAATAGCTACCGTGGTGAGCAGCACCATATTTATAGCAGCCCTTGCAGAGATGTCAGAGGAACAGCAAAAATAATCATGCGACCCCCTCTCAGGATGTTGCATAAATAATAAAAACAAGATGATAAGAAAAATACATTTCTTCAAAGTAGGTTGAAATAAAAAATAAACCACAATATTGAATGCCATGATGAACAAAACTATGAATTAAGCAAGTATATAAATATAAAATGTTAATAATATTGCATAGCCCCTGTATTCTCTTCTTTTTGTTGTTGTGACTTTCCTTCTCCATTGTCATGATTGTTGTGACGCGCTGATGTCAGATGGTCTTCAGGATTACACATATTATGGGAAGAGAGGAAACGTGCTTAGTTCTCTTCAGCATGCATACACTGGTATATGAAATTTGAGGAGTCACTTTTTACAGAAAAGCAGGAAAGTTGCCCCAGGTTTTCTGATATACTGTATATTGGATTGCCAAATTGTGTTATTGTGACAGTTTCTTCTAAGCTTTTGCTTTTTTTGACTTTGGTTTTTGGTTGCATTTGGTCTCAGGATTCAATGGACCCTTTCATTTCTAGGTGCTAGGCCATGTGAAGTGAAGTAAGTCCTTGCAGGCTTATCATCAGGTTTCCATTTAGCGTTCTCTTTGTAACAGTTACCTTTTGGATCTTTGTAGGGACTACACACTATTTGCTAATTTTACCTCAACTCTACCACAACAGATATTAAATTATTAAACTAATGTTCAGTTTTATTTAGACTTTATTGAAATAACTGTTCACAATTGAGACAAGTAAGCACTATTTCTCTGTCTAATAACAAAAAACAGAAAAGGAGTTCCATACATCACAGCAGTGAGCTGCAGATTTCACAATATTTTTAGATGCCCAACTATATACCTTACATCTATGATGTCTCAAACTTGGTGTATTGATTATTTAAAATTTTACTGAGGATATCTGTTGTAATAATAACACTACCACTAGCTGTTGTTAGTGAGCTGGAAACTGGTTAATATTGCCTATACAAAAATTAACAATAGACAGAAGAATTGTCATATATTGACTTAAATATTATAATGAGGGGAAGAATCCCAATAGAAGAAAGCATTGATTTATTGAAAAAAAAAAAACAGTTATGAATGTTATTTGGAAAGTAATCTTTCTATTTTGAAAAACAAACTGTACTCTCTTTTGTAGACATGTGTACACATTTTGTACTTCTTTATTCCTACAGATATTTTTATGTGGTCTCTCTTCATGAATTCATTTTAGATTTTTAAGATGAATGAGGAAAACCTCAAATATATTTACAGATATGCAAGCAAAATGGTTTCCCATAAACTCCACTATAAAAGACAATACTGTGCTTGTGGCAGCTTCTGAATACCATCACCCTCCCCACTGCCCTCCAAACCCCCCTATCCCCCCCCCCCCCACACACAACCGACTACAATATGTGAACGCCCACACACTTTTTCAGGCTCACACAAATGACTGCTGTTGTGCCTTGACTTTGCAGATTAGACTAATCCATTATGAAAATCAGAGAAATGGAGGCAGAACGGTGGGGGAGACGTGCAGGCAGTTGGCTGTGCATTTCCAATTTAGACAAGAGAAAGAACACTAGGAATGTAATCAGCTTGGGACTAAGGTTCAAGGGAAAATATACAAACAGGATTCAAATTTTACAAATAAATCTTATCACACTTAAGTAACTAATTTAACTGTTAGAAAAAATACAAATCTAAAAATGTCAAAATAAATAAACAAATAGATACAGAAAAATTCTGTAAAACAGCTTTTAATTTTGAGCATAAGTTGCAACATCCCCTCAGGGATTCACTCAAATCATGTGAACTCTGATGGAAAATAACTTGGGAAATGTGTGTGGAATTAGGCACCATTACCACTCTAATGGCAATACTATTTATTTCCCCTGAAGAGTGCTGTTCTCGGAATTCAAAAGATTGATTTATATCAGTCTTATTTTGTCATCGTCATAAATGTCAAGCACAACGGAGAAGTAATGAAAAGGCACAATAAGTGGTATAAATTGCTGCAAGAAAATAGCATCATAGAATTTCTGTGGATCCAAAGGATCTTAAAACCACACGGACAAAGTGAAAGTGAACAACATTAATTTTGTAAATTTCTTCTCTTTGATGTCATTCAATTTAAGCAAAATGCTGTTGTTTATTTCAAAATCTATTTGACTAAGTGCTTTGATGTGAAATGAAATTATGGAAGACCTGTGTTTTACTCAGAAAAGAGATACAAAGAATAAAGGTTACTAAACTACAGTAAGGCTGAGTACAAGGTATGCTTTAGTAAGTATCACCCTGATACTTGGGGGTCAATTAGCTATAACTGTTTAACTCAGAGTGTGAGAGGGGAGGTTTTGTAGCTTCATAGAACTTGTATTTCTAGTCCAAACACAATGATTATGTGGGAGGTTTTAAGCATTTTATTTTTGTCTATTTGTTTTTTTTCTGTAAGTTTGTGTCCCACTTCCCAAAATCCATCCCTTCAACTGGCAACTGCAATTCATGTTATGTGAATAAGTGCGGCTGTGTGTGGCTATTAAAAGACATTCCATCAACAGTTGGTTTCTGCTTTGCACTTTCTGAATAAACTCAGAGTCCCTCATGACCCTGGAATGTAAAGCATGTGTTCATTCCCAGTTAACTCTTTTATTTTCTTCTAAACATAATCTATCATTTTCATTAGGGTTTTAGTGATATGACAGTTTGACCCAGGTTTTGCAAGACACGATGTTTGTTAGGTTCAATTGCCGCCCATCTAAGGAAAATGTATCCTGTTCATTAAAAATAACTTTGCCTTCTTACCAGCAGACGTTTTACTTTTCTGTTTCTGCACTTTCACTGCAGATATTAAATTAATCTGTCCTGCTGCATATTGATATCATAGCCAAAGTCTAAACTGTCAAACATAAACAGAAGTGAGCAACATCCCCTTAGTCCCTCTTTACATCGAGCCCTAAATAGATTGGGATCTTCATTTAACCACAATGGGGAACAGTGTGACTTCATTCCTCTCACAGCAAATAAAGATAAAGAGCTAAACCTAATTGTACATTCTTGCTTGGAAATGAAGCTTTGTTTAGAAAACTTATACTGTAAAGTGAGGTTTTAAAAAAGGTACTTATAAAGATGGTGCCCTGTTCACAGACTCCTCATACTCATATCTACACTTTCAAGGCAACTCAATTTCAATGCCAGGGTCACACAGCAGTGAATAAATTTTCTGATACATTGTATCTTTTCTAAAGTGTTTTTTTTTTTTTTTAGAAAAGGAGTCATGTACTTCAAACAGTTATAGTTCTGAATAATAATTAATACATTTCTAATCTGCTGGAACTTGTGCTGTGTTCCATTTACCTCAGAAGTCAGTTATTGGAGTTGGAAATTACATCACATTAGAGTTTATCATGTTCCAGTAAAACATTTGGAAAACCAATATGGACGCGTCCAGGAAAATATTTGTTGTGATTGCTCCATTGAAATAAATAACAGTTGATAACAATGCATTACACGGTATTTTGTGCATCCAAACACTATAGATGTTGGAAAGTACTGTATGTACATCTGATTTAATGAGAAACAAATAGACAAAAGTGTCGAAGAAACAGTATAATACTACATTTTCACTAAAGTTCATGGTCTATATCACTATTTTGGATTGATGTCATGATCTGGTTGCACAAACTCAGACTTGATAGACCAGCCCAGAGTTTCCGAGTTGGAATTCCAATCTAAGGGAGTGTTCCAGTTGAAAATTCTGACTAGGAACTCAGAAATTCCGACTTACTACTTCAAATGGAGCATGGCGTTAGTCTGTGGCATCATCAACCTTTTTAGAATAGAGTTTATGCAAAGGAAAAGTCTACCTAACCAGGTTAAGGAGAAATATCATTAGAGTTTATACAAAGCGAAGTGGGGTAAGAAGAACTAGCATTCAGTTTCTTAGAATAGAATGCCCACTGAGAGGCTATCTTATGTTCACAAAAACAGGACAGAAATATGAGGTGAGACACAAAAATAACTGGATTGGTAAAAAAAATATTTATTGATGAATTACAGCATTCTAAACATTGTCACCTTCTATATACTTCCCCTCCTGATCTCTACAATGCTCCATACGTATCTTCCATTGATTAAAACAGTGCTGGAATTCTTCTTGCTTGAGGCTCTTCAACAGGCTTGCTGTTTCTGTCTTCAATTTACAAATTGAAGAAAAATATGTTCCCTTCAGGTCACTTTTGATTTTCAGGAACATGTAAAAATCACAAGGAGCTAAACTGGGCAAATAGGGAGGATGATCAAGGACAGGAATGTTTTTGTCAGTCAAAAACTGCTTTACGGAAAAAGCATTGTGCGCGGGAGCGTTGTCTTGTCTAGCTGTTCGCTTTTTTCATCTAACATTGTATAGCGATCGTTATGCAAATACTGACTGGGCTATTCACAGGATATGCCTAGCCGGTCGGCGGTTTGAGAGGGCATGTTGGAGGGGTATAGTTCTATGATTCACGTCCAGCCAACCTCCAGACGGTTTACCAGGAAAGCCCCAAGCCTAGTCCAGTTATTTTTGTATCTCACCTCGTATGTCTTGTCATTTTCTAACTAGCTTAATCCAAACTGGAGTCGCGGGGTTGGGAGCTGGAGCCTATTCCAGCCAGCACTGGGTACAAGGGGTTCAGTACATAGTGAGATGAGCACACACACCCACACACACCAAACACATACTAGGGCCAATTTAGCATTAACAATTTACCTAACCTGCATGTCTTTTCCTCTGGGCACCCAGAGAGAACCCACACAAAGCCCATACTGGGAGGAGTCAGCACTACCACTGTACCACCATGCCATCCCAACACAGAAACAGTCCAAGAAAAAGAATAAATATACCAAACATTTAAAGACTTACAGTATATATGAATAAAAAAGCACATCTTAAGAGGGATAAACTTACCTATTCAACATCAGCTAACTGTGGTTATATTTATCTTCTTTCCTGTTAGCATCCATCAATTTTCTTTAACCTGCTTATTCAATTCATGCCCATGGGTGGACAGTTTCTATCACTACTGCCATTACAGCAAGGCAGGCATCAGTTCATACCAGGGATGCTTACTTGTTTTGGGATTGGGAATGGAAAACAGCGCTTGAGGAGGAAACCAACATAAGAAGGAAATACAAACCCTTCATGAACAAATATCTAATCTTTGAATCAAACCCAGCCTCTATGCTGCTTTTAGGCTCAATTGGCCTGTATCTTGCTTGCTTACTTTTGAAAGCTGATGCTTTTCTGATCTGCAGTTGCATGTGACATAAACACATTGAGCATTTCCTGCAGTTATTTCCTATGGGCCATAATCTAGTGGACCTTGAATCAGTCTTCCTGTGTGCACCAGCCTCTTTCAGCCCTGGGAAAGTCACATTTTACTTCATAATGCATGTTAACCAACCTGCCCTAACAATGCTTGCCTGAAATATCTTAATGCAGGGACTCAGGTGAGCAATTAAATATGTTTGTTACCTTGCAGCAATACCACATCTTGCTGTGGATGTCTCCAGATAGAAGGGATTTCATTTACACTCTCATATTACACTGACATTGGCATAATGCTGCCATGAGAATTCAGCAATGCTGTTCATTCTTTCTATTTACAGGCTGTCCCCTCTCAACCATATGTGCCTTTACAGACGGCAACTTTGACATGTAAAAGGAGCCGTCTGTACAACAGGAATTCCAGTGATCAGTGATTCAAAACACTGTGGCTTATACAAACACCAATGGGTTTTTCACATGACTCCAAAATCTGTGAATGTGTCCGGGGGGTCATTTGTCATTTTAGGAGAGAATGATCAGAATGGCTCAGAAATTTTGTGTCATTGAGATAAAACCTTACTTTTTTTAAACCAGATGCACTACTTTGTAAAAATGACTCTATCTATATTAGTACTTTTTTGATAATATTCTATTAAAGAGTACTTTTATATTTTTAACTTGCTGCTGTGTGTTGTGGTTACCAGACTCAAAATATTTAGAGCTTACATCCGGGTATATTATAATGTCTCATATTAAATACATAACATACAGTTTATATTTTTTTTTCTTTATGATTATTTTTATAAATGTATTTCAAATATACGTGAGCAATAATAGAACAAAAAAATCTTTCCTTCAGTTTAGGAAGTAATGCAATGTGGCACACAAAAAAGTAGGCCGCAAAGATCAAGTACATGCTGACATGACCTTAGTGACACACTCATCAGTTATAATAAATTGACTTCTTTTCAGATGAACCTCTGGGGTATGAACAGAAGGGTTTTCTTGGATTTGGTGTGTTACTCACAGAGCCAACTTTAGTATTCAAGTGTTCAATTTACCATTTGTTAGTGTAAAAAACACTCATATATACAGTAAAATTTCAGAAATTAAGAAATGCAAGCAGGATAATTAGGATACTTGAATATTAGTCAGGACTGTGATTCTGCTACTGATACCACTGGTGGCAATTTGGAAACTTCAACCTTAAAACTATGCAACTTAAAATGATATGAAAGTATATGTTAAAAGATAGTAGTGATATGAAAACATCTGTTATACAATAACTGGAGAAACATAAATTATGATGAATTAGGACCTAAACAGATACTTTTACAAAAGGAACCCCACCAGATCTCAACTCATACAAGATCTCTGTATGTAGTAAAATAACATTGAGACCACAAGGACTCCATAAATGATGAATCTGGTATCCGAGTCTTGCAATTACTGTGGTGAGGTTCTGATATTCGTTTATTGGTCTATGTGTTGCTGATACTGATTATTTATTGTTGTTTTTTTGTGTTGATTTTCCCTCTGTTTGAAACCACTTACAATGGGTTTTATCTCATATAAAGTGAGGCTGACTTAACTGGAAGCTCTGAAGTGTGTCTATGCAAGCCCCGCAATGGACTTTTGTCCTGTTCAGGTCTGTTTCCTTCATTGTACAATGCACTACTGCCTGGATAGGTTACTAGTTTCCCATAACCCTGAATTGTATAGAGCAAGAAGGAATGCTTAATATTTTGCTCCTTTAGCCTTTTCACTTGCAGATTGTCAGAAAAAAATGTTTAAAAACAAAAAAATGTAAAATCTGATTACTTTCTAGCTCTTGATCTAAGAAATATTTGGAAATTTAATGGAGGTTACCTACCAGTTTGTTCAAATGAAGAACATTTAGGAAACAGCTTTGTAGTTTTTCCTGACTATGAACCTTTACAGTACTATAGTGAATAATTTATTTTCAGCTTAATGCAACAGACGAGTCACCCTAACAAGACAGACTCACATTTTGAACATTTTGAACCCATTAAAAAATAGATCTATTTTCTGAACTTCCTGGTTGTACTGGGTGATGGCAGAAAAGTAAACCAGGTTGCCTACAGAAAAAAACATGTGGATCTGGGGTGAACATACAAACTGAACACAGCAGCTTGACCAGAAATTACCCTGCATTCCTCAAGTTACAAAACATTGGTGGCAACCTCTGGACTCCTGTGTTACTTTTAATAAAGATCACCTCTTAAAAGATACTTTGTCATGTATAAAGAGATTTTTAATATTATCCACAGCATTTTTCTGTAAAGAGAAAAATTACTATTTTCCTCTGTCTCCTGGATCTCCTTCCAGGTTTGGTTCTTAGTACTACAAGATGGGCTCCTTGAATGTTCTTTTTATGTATATGAACCTACCCTACACTAAGCTTTAAAAAAATAATTGCAATGCCTTGTATTATCATATATGCAAAACTATATCAGACCGCCATCTTGTAATTTAAAGAATTTCTTAATGTAGCCACACATGCATTTCATTTTATAATTACTTCACCCTGAACAAGATAATTAGCAGTGCAGTCCATCTTATCCAGCAACTGGTGTAAAGTGGACCCCGCTCTATGAATAGAATGGCAGTGTACCTGCAGCTGTGCAATGAAAGTGAGTAGGGATAATATAGCATTAATTGGGACTAGAGCTGTAGGCGCGACAATACTGTGGAGAACCAGGCGGGACAGTACAAGGCTCTGATTAAGCTGGTATGCTAATATAATAGTGCAGACACCAACAGGGGGAGGTATGCATTTTGTGGGTGCAGGGTGCTCCAGAATGGCTACAAATAAAAAAAAAAACAATGAATAAGCAAAATGAGATTATCAATTAAAATTATGAAGGGAATTAGTACAGTGGATCAAAACTGCTACTCTATAATTAGTTCATGAAGAACACAGGGACACTGTTGGGAACTTGTTAGGGGTAAATTTCACACAAACATTAGGAAGTTTTTCTTCACACAGAGAACCATAGACACATGGAATTAGTTGCCAAGTAATGTGATAGACAGTAGGATTACTCAACTTTATTTTGGAAGAATTAGGTGGATATGACTTGCATGCTTTGTTGGGCTGAATGTGATGAGTGGTCTGTGGTGCAGGGCAACTAAAAAACAAATAACAGTGTGCAGGGCTCCAAGTGGGTGCATGTGTGCACAGGCATTCTTCGCTCTGCGGTTAATTGGGGTACCTAGCTGACTGCAGGTGGCATTATCTAGTGGAGGCAGGCGGATCGGTCGGGCGCCTCAATTGCTTTTCGGGTGGAGTGGTATGTCGCACCTGCACCCAATTAATTTGGCAGTACAAAAGGAGTCTGCATGGGACAGAAAGGGAGAACAGAAAAGAAAAGAAAGAACAGAATCAGAGCCGTGAGAGCAGGAAGAGTCAGCCAGTGTGGTGAATTACTGTGTGGTCGTAGGCCCAGTAGGATCGTGGGATTGGTGCACTAGGGGTGAATTGTCCCCACTGTTTGTCCGGAGCAGTGAGTGTTATCGCAGCGGGTTGGTGAGGACAGCGGCTGCTGGCTGAGCAAGTAATGGGGGAGTCAGATGGACGAAGAGGGAGTTGTGCTGTGATTGTCTAAGATTGGAAGGAACATTTCCCCAGTGACTGTGTTAATGATTTTTATTCTCATTATAAGTCTTGATTTTAAACTCGTGGATTATCACTGTTTTAATTATTTATTTACTGGAGATTTTGCACCACACTTTGAACATTTTGATTTGTATTGTTTTAACAAAGGCACTGTTCACTTTTTCACATCTACTCCTTGCTTTGTGAGTGTCCTCATTTTCCTTGTTCATCTCAGTTACAGTATTGATGATGGTGGGTTCAAGAGGCTGCCAAACAGTAGTGGAAGCATGGAGCCAACCGAGAACGTCACACTGAATGGCCGGTTCTCATCTACACTTGTCTAATAAAAACACCTCTACACCCAATACAGTAAGGGGGTAGTTGGGGTTAAGCATGGGTGCAGGTTGAGGTATAGTTGGGTGACTTAAAATTAGTTATACTTTCCATCCCATTTTTTTAAATCTTCTGAATTTTCTGCTATAATGTCAGTATTAGAATGCCCACCTATATCTTTCTCCCAAATTAATACTTCTTGCTCACACAAAACCTCATAATTTAGAACATCACAGAACTAAAAGATAGCCCTACACAGTCAACTCAGATCATATATTGTAGTCTCCATTTTGAGAGTACTACAGACAATATGTTACCTACATCACAAGGATGACTCAAATGAAAAAGCTTCTAAACACAAAATCTAACATATAAATTTGATATGAAAAGCATCACTGACCAGGGTGCAATAATTTACAAAAATAGTGTCCTCATTAGTCAATATCTGCCTGAGGGCTGCATATTTTGCTTGAAATGAAATGATTTTTCAAAGAGTTCCATCTTTCAACTCCATGCATTCACATATGCTTCAAAATCACAGGGCATCTAATTAGTCAGTATTTCCTGTGTTGAATAAAGCTGATAAGACTGATGATTACACATATAGCTGGAAAGGCATTGCAGTATGCGGGAAAACATGCACTTTTGTATTTTTAAGAATAAGATGGCACACCTAAATTAGGGCTTATATATGGGAATCAATAGGGAAATACGGGACATTTGGTCAACCAATTGTATTATGCGCTACAGTGCAGACAAATACAATTGATTTTGGTGGAACTCAAGGCCTGGCAATGACACATTCCAATATCAGGCAGGATAACTTGACTAAGATTGCAGTAGCGCCATCTACACAGAGAAGGAGAATGGGTGCAAATTAGTACCATTCAATCACAGAAGTTTTTCCTATTATTAAAAAGTGCCAGAAATGGAGAAATGAAAGTACCAGTACTCTCTGTAGAAGTCTGATTTTTTTATTAAGAGGGGAGGGGCATGCTCCTGGGTCTGACTTGGACTTTCAAGTGTTACAACATACTTTCATTAATCGGAGAGTGGGGGGAGAGGGCAGGTCTGCTTTACAGTTTTGCACGCTGTGATATATTTTCATAGACTGGAGAACAGGAGTCTATCCTTGGAGTTCTGAGCACCAAGATATATGCAGCTAAAAAAAAAAGTGAAGTGGATGCATCAATGCGCTATCAGAACATACTCCCAACCTGTCCTGTCCCTACTGTACTCAGTACCGGTGAGTACCAACCCACTTCAAACCCTGAAACAGCCTTATCTGGAGCTTTAATAAAACTGCTTATATCATGAGGCTTCACCTTAAATTATAGGGGACCCATTCATTAAATTAAGCATCTTCTATTTTCTAAGCCAGAAGTGACTCTGCTCTGTTGGGTCCTTGAGCAAGGCCCTTAACCTGCAATTGCTTTGTCCTGGGTATGACATTAATCTGCATCCAGCCCTGCAAGCAGCTCCTCCAATTTACAGGGAAAATATGGGGGTTGGTGGCGAGATTGGCACTCCAGCCACCATAAAAAACTGAGGTGTCACTAGCTGCACTCGGGTCCCAATCCAGGGGGTTTGTCGTGTGGTGGGTGAGGCAACATGCCAACAGTGGTTGCTCCCAACCTAAATTCTAAAAATTTTATAAAAAGGCTGCAATCATGTGGTTATAATATAAACTTGAGAATATTAATAGGCTGTATGAGATAAGGTAGGGAATAAAACAACTACAACTTTTATTTCAAAATGAAAATTTAAATATTTTAATATAACTGGAAGCAAGTGAAGCGATTTAAGAATGGAAAGAATATAGTTTTGTTTCCATCCATCCATTATCCAACCTGCTATATCCTAACTACAGGGCCACGTGGCTCTGCTAGAGCCAATCCCAGCCAACACAGGGTGAAAGGAAGGAAACAAACTCTGGGCAGGGTGCCAGCCCACTGCAGGGCACACACACCATGCACAATTTATAATCACCAATGCACCTTACCTGCATGTCTTTGGACCGTGGGAGGAAGCACAGACACGGGTAGAGCGTGCAAACTCCACACAGGGAGGACCTGGGAAGCGAACCCGGGTCTCCTAACTGCAAGGCAGCAGCGCTGCCAATGTGCCACTATGGTGCCTAGTTATTTTTCATACTCCTAATTTCTATTCTTGTTTCTATGTTTTTAATTACCTGTGGTGTAATAATCCAAACATTTGAACAGTCTAACTATAAATACAGTAGTCAGTTCTGTAAGAGATTTTTCTTATCTTGCATATTAACCAACTGCCCTAATTTTTTTATGATTACTAAACTGGAGACAGATGGTCCTGGTTAGGCTGGAAATGTTATGAATAAAGATTAAATCATTATATTTTTTGTATTAAGAGTTTTAAATAGTATCTTGGCCATGCCCCAAAATGCTTTTGTTTTATTTCAGAATTTAAGGACAAATAGCGTTCACTTTTCTACTCTTTAGCATTAATAAAGCGATTAATATACATTAATAATGTAATAATAATAATAAATTAATACATTACTGACAGATAAACACAGTACAGTTCCATTAGTATATGAGAGAAATTGAATTTTATTTGTTTATGGCAAAGAGAATCATGTAAACACGGAATACACATAGGCCTAGCCAGAATTATCTGATGGTATGCACGTCCACTTCCCTAAATAATCCTGAGCTTCAGCCAGGCCAGTTCAAAGCTGAAGTGGCAGAAAAACTGTACTTCCTGTGTTTAAACATCTCAAAATATTGCATTTTAGATATAACAAGAAGCATCCATCAATCCATTTATTGAACCTGTTTAATCTAGTTCAGAATGTCAGGTATCTGAAGATGAACCCATCATTAAGAAACACAGAAACATTATTTTAAGGTTACATTAACATAATTGTTTGAAAATTCTTAACTCTTTAAGTTTAGTGAACATTTTACTTGCCAAAACAGACATACAGTCATGCTAAACATTCACACTGCATTCAGGAGTCTAGCAGTCAGTATTTATTGGAGAAAGGAATAGGATTGTTTTGCCCTCTCTTCTATTACACATGAACTAAATTAAAACTGTATGCCGATCAATGGTCTCCCTTCAGGAAAAAATATATAATTATTGACAAGCACTGCAGCTGTTTTACTGCCCTTGTTTGTAGCTTCAGGCTTTATATCATGCTCTCCATAATTGAATTTCGTCAATTATAGTCTTTAATTAAAAACTATATGACTTCAGTATAGTCCGTATCTATCTAGTCTGTAGTTTTCAGTAGACGGGTATTCATTAAGAAAAATAAATTAGTGATTTCTATGAAAAACAAGGCACTGATGCAACAGCTAATTTTGATTTTCATATACTGTATAAATAGAATTGTGCCTAGACTAATTAAAGCCAGGTATAAATAATTAAAATGTCTACATTTAAAGGTGTAAAATACCTAAAAAGTTGTCAATTTTTATTATAATAATTATTATAAAGCGCGACATCTGCTAATTACCATATTTTCTTTATTGATGTTACATGTTCTAGGGAGCTACAGTGGTTAGTTCTTCCACCTTCACAGATTCAGTGTCCTGTGTTCAGAGACCACACCTGGTTGTTTTTGGGCAGAGTTTTCATGTTCTCCCTATGGCCACATGGGGATTCTTCATCCATTGCTATGCTATGGATGCTAGGTTAATTAGCAATTTTGTGAATGTGAGTGGGTCTTGCAGTGGCCTGGTACTCATCCAGAGTTGATTTCACTGCTGTGTCCGAATACCCTGGTTTTCTCTTGAAACCCAAAGACATTTGTGTTAGGCTAATTTTCAGTTCAAAATTGTCCAGGGTAGGTGACCATGGGCTTTTGCTTAAATCTGCTCTAAGACTGCTGTCCTCTTCAAAGCTATGTTTTTGCCTTGCACTTAATACAGCCATTATAAACTCCCAATCTCTGAGACTATGAAATGATAGTGATGATATCTATGATGGATAGATGGATGGTGGAGCTGTCAGATTGAATATCACTTTTCAAATATAATTTAAATCTATATGAAAAACTTATTCAAAGCCAAATGCTGACATTCAATTCTTGCACCAATTTCTGTATTGTGTAATTCCAGACACACTATGCTGCAGTACTTCTGTATTTTGCCTGTATTTTCCACATCACCATTTTTATCATTTTTAATTGTTATTGTTAATTAACAGATTTTCCTACAGCACTACTCTGTTTTTTTGGTTAATGGGTGTACTAACAACAGATTATAAACATTTCCACAATGCCCTAAAAATACATTTTGATCCTGATCCAGCTGCATTTCAGTCTTGAACCTGAGATCCCTGAATTGCAGATGCTTTATATTAAAAGCATTAAGCATTTATCATAGCAAAGAAAAGCTGGTGTCCTTTCTCATTAAACATAATGTGAAATAACCATCATATTACTGATTTTTCTTTTATTATTATAATGCCATTAAAATTGCCATTTTAAAGCACATTCTCTGAGTCAGGAAAGGAAACTTAGCTACCTCAACCTACACGTCTTTTGTAATGAAAAATAAGTAATAAATAATATTTTTTTGCTGAATTTGTAAAGGGGGAAAAGAATTATGTTTAGTTTTATATTGTATGTTATTTTTTGGCCACTAAATCCCTGCCACAGCACTTGACCATGCCCTGCTTTAAAAACTCATCAAACTGAGATACTCCACACATCTCATTGACCTACCACACGCTGATCTTCTTTTTGCAAACTTTAACCAATACTTCTTGTGATCCATTTTACATTTTTGTGTATTATTTTTTTATTTAGTAGCAGAATTTTGAAGTTGCTGTTAATAAGATTGTTTGACAAAAAAGATACATAATGAGAATGAAAACTTAAAGATCATCCATCCAATCATCCATCCATTATCCAATCTGCTATATCCTAACTACAGGGTCACAGGGGTCTGCTGGAGCTAATCCCAGCCAACACAGGGTGCAAAGCAGGAAATAAACCCCGGGCAGGGCGCCAGCCCACTGCAGTTAAAGATCATTACAATGCAAAATTTAGTACACTAAGTAACATGTTTAAGTAATCAGTAATTAAGTAATTTGTGTATCATATACTGTAGGCATTACAGGCATTTGAAGTGTCCCAGTTTCACTTTTCTCTTTGGTCAAATCACTTTCTACACACGGACAATCCCATATCTGTGAAACTTGCACTGGTGCATGAGTCATAAAGTACTGCATGCTTTGCAGATGAACCATGTGCAAAAAAGCCAAAATATCTTTATATATAATACGCTACCGTGGCTGTTCGTTTGTCTATCCAAGATTTTTAAACACCTGTAGCTCGCAAACTGTTTGACTTATTCACCTGAAATTTGGTACACATATACAGTACAGGCCAAAAGTTTGGACACACCTCCTCATTCAATGTGTTTTCTTTATTTTCATGACCATTTACAGCACTCCATCACTCTCCTTCTTGGTCAAATAGCCCTTACACAGCCTCGAGGTGTGTTTGGGGTCATTGTCCTGTTGAAAAATAAATGATCGTCCAACTAGCCTGACTTCTGCACAACACAACTGCTGGTCCCAACCCCATTGATAAAGCAAGAAATTCCACTAAATAACCCTGATAAGGCACACCTGTGAAGTGAAAACCATTTCAGGTGACTACCTGTTGAAGCTCATCGAGAGAATGCCAAGAGTGTGCAAAGCAGTAATCAGAGCAAAGGGTGGCTATTTTGAAGAAACTAGAATATAAAACATGTTTTCAGTTATTTCACCTTTTTTTGTTAAGTACATAACTCCACATGTGTTCATTCATAGTTTTGATGCCTTCAGTCATGAAAATAAAGAAAACACATTGAATGAGGTGTGTCCAAACTTTTGGCCTGTACTGTACACATATACTATGTGACCTCTACTATCCGATTTTGGGGTGATGATTGACCTCCAAGGTTATTCCTCTTTTTATTTTTATTTGTTTTATTGTAGAATCAATTCTCGGCAGCGGCAAGCAGAGCGGCCGTGCGACACATGAGTATGGGCTCCGTGCTCATTCCTACCACCTTCGCCGTCACTTCCCCTACCTCTTCATAACTTAAATCATTCTTCAGGCAGATTGAAGACTTAAGTGCCAGCTTAATCAGTTTTAAAGTGAAAAAATGCCGACCAAAGAAAAGAAAAAGTGGGCTGTTAGGGTGGAGAAAAGAAGAGCTGCTCAGGAAGCAGCAAGCGCGTCAACCTCTGAGCAAACGCATGGTCAATATACAGAGAAAGAGTATGAAAACTATGAAGTCAAGTGTATTCACTGCAAGTTATCGTGCAGTGCGCCGTTACTGGTTAATAATAATGAAGTATACAAAGGCACACTAAGGCAGTAAATGTAGTGGCACTTAGAACTTCTAATTATGTTTGAATATATTCAAATATTTACTTATTTTTAACATTAGAATTCTAACCCTAATTTTTGAGTAATTTGACAGCCTTAATAGATGATATATTCAGTAGGAAAATGCAGTGTTTTAAAATAAAATTGAATTTTTCTTTGCCTATATGCTTACAGAAGCCTCCAAAAGAAGTCACATAGGGAAAACACATAAGGATGGATTTATTTAGTTGTGGTGCTTTGCCAAGTTACTACTCTTCATGTTCTCAAAACAGAAAAAAAAGAATAACATTTCAACTAATATATTAACGTACTTACAAGTTTTATAAATATAATGTAATTATGCAGTCCAGCCTTAATTCAGTTCCGTGTCATGAATCAGTGTTGTAGTTACAAGGAGTACCCAGAAAAAAGAGATGCAGCACACACTTGTATAAACAAAGTAATAAATTATTAAACCAGAAGCAAAATGAATAAAAGTGCAATAAAAAGGGTTGCATGAAACATAAAAAGAAAGAAGTCTGTCCAAGTCTCAGATTTCCCATTCCCCTTCCTCTGCACATTTAGAAATTCTGACAGTTCAAATGCCAGCTAATGTATGCGTTCCTCATCAGAGACAGTAAACTGAGCAGTATCAATACACAGCTGCCAAAGAAGGAAAAATGAATTAATACCTAAAAGATAAAATGAGGTTATATTTTATTTTTAAGCTTTGTGCTCAACCATCCCAGCAAAACATAACATGCACTGCATTCATTTGCTGCTTGTACTGTAGTGGTGGTGATGGCAGACTTGGGGTCTTCTCGTAGTGCTAAGATTTGCCCAATCTACACAAATGTGTTGCCTAGCTGGAGATACTGTATGTGCAATCTTGAAGTTTCAAGGTAGTCTGTTGATTTTCCATCAGCAGAAATATTTTTTTTACTGCCTCTGAGTAAAGCTCAGACACTGTTCAGCTCTTAGTACAGAAATACATTTTTTCAGCAATAATATCTTTGTAGGTCTGAGAATAAAATGTTAACATGTGATCAAATTATAAGCCTCAGTATAACTGTAAAATGCCTAAAACCCTCTTTACAGTTTATTCATGGGTAAATAAGAGCAAATGATCCCTGGAGAATGGACATTTAATGAAAGGCAAGGGACCATGAGGATGATGTGTCCATTCTTTTTGAATGGAGCACAGTTCTGAAGTAGCTCCATTGTTTTTAAGTGAAAGGGCTGTCAAGATTCATAACTCGCACATCATTAACTGCTTCATTAGTAGGGCGGCTGCCCTTTGGAGCTTCAACTTGTGATGGTCACAAGGCAAAGCAAGCAGAAACTGATTACATGAGGAATGTATGCCTCCCTACTGTGTTAAACATTGGAAGTATTTTGGCAACAAAGTTGGAGTGAGAGATATAACACATTTCTGTTTCAATAAAATCAACCCATTGTTTGCTTTTATGCTGCTAATGTGCATATTGTCAAGCATTTGCAGTCAGTAAGGTGTTAAAATCACACATGTTTAAGATCATTTTCCTTTTTTGATTAAGCTGTTACAAATTTCATCTGCCTTTGATCTCTTTGATCTCTTTACTTCTAATCATGAGTGAGACTACTAAAATAATTCCTTTTTATGTATTTTTAACCAGTTATATAATGCACTGTTGAATTGCAAACCCAAGTATTTTTCCCATTAATGTAAATGAAATTAAATAAAAGGAAAATGCGGCCATTTATTTACTGAGTCCAGTATGAGATAAGGCAAGATGAGCTGTTCTGCGATTGTGTGTGCATTCTTATATTTGTCAATTTGGTGTGCAATGAGACAATGCCCCGAGTGCCTGCTGACTTGTACAAAAACACCAGAATGCTTTTTGCTGAAGCCTTCAAGATTTTTGCATTTTTATTTTGGAAAGTTGAACAATTTACTTCTGTAGGTCTTTGTTTCCAAATGTCTTTACAGCTGAAGTCTTCATGCTTTTGTTTGGGACTACACCACCACATAATGCACAATGGCTGTTGCTCACCATGCTTCACGGTAAAAGTAAATCTGTACCTCAGAAAATATGCATTTGTATTTTCTTATAACATTTCTGATTGGTTCAAGTTTTTAGAATGAATCTTGTGAGGATGATGTGGAATTCAAAGAGTTTAGAGCAGGTGATGCTATGGGGCATATGAGGAACTCCTCTGTGTTCATTGGTTTCTTGATGAAATGTGCAGTGTATAACATGCTGTAATTGTGTTTTAAATGGACTTATGACAGTCATTTAATTCCTCAGTCAGCAGGAGCATAATGTCCCTTTGACTGGGTACAGAACTGAAATCTACAATCATATTTTTATATTTTTTTAAACATTTTTTTTTTAACTTAAGCTGACAACCCATGTAGGGTGTTGAGTGGCACACATTTGTGTCACAACCCACAGGTTTAAAAACACTGCTCCAGCTTCTCTAGCAGCATGGTTAAAAACAGGAAGGTATGAACCAGTGAGCTTAGTATTCATCAAAAGTTTTCATTGTCCTTCAGTGATAAAATATGTGAAACTGGAAAGAGGTACATCAATATCTTTTTTTTTTTTTCTTTTTATTAATTTTATTACAATCCATACAAAGCAATCAAGTTTTTACAAAGAGAAAAATTAAGAACAGATCGATCCCCACCCCTGAGAGAGAGAGCAAGCCAAACGGCGTTAAATTTAAGGCTTGGAGACATACCTAAATTAATAAATTCTCTGTGCCTTTTGAACTTATTTTAAAATATTACTGATTAGATCCTGCCATGTTTTGAAAAAAGTCTGTACGGATCCTCTAACTGAGTATTTGATTTTTTCCAACTTCAAATAATATAACACATCGGTTTCCCACTGACTTAAAAGAGGAGAGTTTGGGTTCTTCCAGTTTATGAGAATAAGTCTACGTGCTAAAAGTGTAGTGAATGCAATCACAATTTGTTTGTCTTCCTCCGCTTTAAACCCATCTGGAAGAACACCAAACACAGCTGTTAATGGGTTTGGAGGGATTGTAAGTCCAAGGCTATCTGAAAGGTAATTAAAAATGTTTGTCCAGAATAATGTTAATTTGGTGCAGGACCAGAACATGTGACCTAGTGAGGCTGGGACTTGGTTACAACGTTCGCAGGTTGGATCATGCCCTGGGAACATTTTGGAGAGTTTTAGTCGAGACAGATGTGCTCGATATATAATTTTGAGTTGTATAATTGTATGCTTTGCGCATATGGAGCTCGAGTGAATTCTCTGCATTGCTACTTTCCACTCCTTTTCTGATATATAAAAAAAGTTTAACATGGCGGACGTTGTCGACCGTTATGACCATTATGCGTAGAATTTCAAAATGAAACCTGCTTATTTTTTGTAAGTAACCTGTAATATCTTTTTTTTTTAATATTGTCATAGATGGCCCAGGCCCTTGCCAGGCCGGGACACCTCTGCTATGGAAGGACCGGGGGAGCCAGTATGGACAGAACACTACCTCCTCCAAAACGCTAGATGGAAGCCCCCCTGGGTGGCAGCCATGCCTCAGACTCCCGCAGGGCTTCATGGGAGATGGAGTCCGATACAGCCCTGTTGGGATCCGGGGGCGCCGCCAGGGGGCACTGCAGCTGTTCCTGAGCCCGTGTGGGTGGTTCTTCCACCACACCCGGAAGTGCTGCCAGAAGTAGGGCAAATAACACCTGAAGCATGTCTGGGTGCCTAATATAAGGGACCAGCGGAGAGTACTCGGTGAGCCAGAGTCGGGTGGAAGGTGGATGAAGCTTGCCGAGGAGGAGTGGAGGAGTAAAAGAGAAGAAGAATTATAAGTATTGTGTGCTTTTGTGTTTGTGGGACTGAGTTGTGCCTGTTGGAAATGTGGAAGGCGTTTCCCACCTGGTGAAGAAAAATAAAAGAATCTTTTGTTCTATAAGTGTGCCTCTAGCGTCTGTCTGGGTCAGGTTGGGTGGCTGGCATGCCCCCTAGTGCTGTTACAATATGTAGACCAGTTTATTTTGCATTAGAACAAATGTTGAAACTTTATTTGAAACCAAAATAGCTTGATTGTTATTGTGAGAAGAAAATAAAATGCGTATTTACATGATGCTTTCAATTCCGGACTTTACATAACATGTTGAATGAATGTAAAGAACTATACAGTATTCACAAGTGCATTAGTTAGTAAATCAAATAATACTGCACTGCAGTAGTTTCTGAAAGAAATCAAGCCAATGAAGAAAGCATTTTACTGTAGAATCTAAAATAAAATTAAGCTAATTTTTGATGCTATTCTTTCAATACATAAATATTCAAATTGTGAACAAGCCAGACATTCAGACATAACATATGACCAAAGGCAACGTATATTAAAAATAAATAACTAATAATTTTATCATTTTTCATGGCACTCTGTTCATGGCAGTTACTGTATATACTTATACAAATAATCTTATTTCATGTTTTCAGTTTCATCTTTTTAATTAAGAATATTAAAAAAATGGGAAATTGCTCCTTTTTATGTATTTAAGGTTGCCTACTAGTATCTGTATTTTTTGGAAAAAAGCATTCTGAAAACCTGCTTAATCCAATGAAAGTCAAAATTAAGAGTGATTGACGGTATGGCTGCCTGCTTACAGCACAGGGAAATAAACTTCATTGTAACACTGTGCAGGCACACACTTTGTTCATGTCTTTCTCCAAAGAGATTAAACAGAATATGACCAAATGAAAAAAGAGTGCATTGCTAGTTCACTGAGTAACACAGTACAGAACAAAAAAGGACTTTGTTTTTTCTTCCTGCCTCTAATATAATGAGATATCACTAGATTTTAAATATTGTGCTTTGTACATTTCCACAAAATTATGTATTATCAAACTCGCCTGTCATGAGAGTGGGAACCCATGCTGTTGTTATTGGTCACAAAGCAGAAAACATCTCTGGATGGGGTGCCAGTTCATTTTAAGGTGCACTTCTCCATTTTCACACTAATGTAACATAGTAAAAATTCTTAAATACACTTAAACCAGTTTGCACTGATTTGAGGGGGTAGGAGTGGAGACCATCTTAGCATCCCCCGAACATTAAGCAGGAAGAAACCTTGAATGGGGAGCCAATCTGTTCCATGGCACACCCTAGCAAAAATCATCATTCACTCATACAAGTTCAAATAAACTAATGCGTACATTTAAGTGGGAGGAAAACAGAACCTAGATAAAAAATAAATGTATAAATGGGGAAGATGTGAACCGCAAAGAAACAATGACTAGTTTAATGATATAAACCCAGGATTTTGGAGCTTTAAGGTAGCAACGTTAAAAACTAAGTGTCATTGCAGACCCTTTAATTTAGTTACATTTTGTTGCCTTTTGTGTCTAGGAAGCATTCTTCATATTTAGGATCCTTAAATTGTTTGACATCAAATCACAAGATGGAAGTAATTAATTTAATTCAAAAATGTAATGATGGGTAAAGGCAAGCAGTGCTGTCTCTCAGCTGCAGCGTCCAGGGTTCTGGGCAATGTGTGTGTTGAGCTAGCATCCAATCCAGGGTCAATTATTGCCTTGTCATAAAATTAAAAAATGATATTTGCATATAGGATTTAAGCAAATGCATGAAAGGATCATCAGATAATAAACCTAGGCAAGCCTATAGTTTTTAGTATTTGTCCTTACTTATAACAAGTTCAGAATGTCCTACTTTTATTCAGCAGCCATTCAGTTACCTTGTTCTAGAGTGACAAAGTGAAAGTTATGTGTCTCCAAATCTGACAAAGCCATCTTTCTTCCACACATGATTCAAGAACTGCTGACAGAATAGCTTGGAACAATGTTTGATAGCACATCACTTGATATCTGAACCATCGACAGCACAATTTCATTTTTTTATGTTATGCTAAGTGACCACTGGGGAAACTCTCCACATTGAATTTTGATGAGAAAATAAACATGACTGAAATAGCTGAAGCAGAATAAAAAAAAATCCCTGCTGTTTACTGGAGTTACTGTATTAAAGATTTATTACAACTGGGTACATTTCAAGAAGAAACTCGTTCAAATACACATGCTTATTCTCAAAAATCATATCCCAAGACATACATGCATTTTTTTTTCTGTAGAGGATGCATGTAAAGATTAATAAAAGAAATGTTTGTTACTGAGGCACAGATAGTTTTTTTTAGAATCCAGTAAGCCTAAGGATGTCTATCATTTAAACTCATCACTGAATTCTGAAATGGATACTTTTAATAAGAGAAACTTTTCAAACACAATTTATGGCACAAGACATAGGAATTGCTATGTGTCAAGACCCTGTCTTTTAAAATGTTTCATAAGCGCAAAAAGAAGTGGCACCTGTGCAACAGAAAGACAGAGAGGTGCCAAAAGAGGAAGTATGTCGTGTTTAGTCAGGATGCTAAGAGGGCAAGTGAACCAAAAGGTCCTCATCCTCTAATAAGAGTGGCAGATGGAACACTGAAGGCTGGCAAGAGACTACAAGAACTGCTGGCTGTTACATGGCAGCAGCGTCCAAATGACCAGGTTTCAGTTTTAAAGTAAAGATGGGCAACATGGAGATTTGATGGGAGGCCAGTAAACTTCCAGGCGGTGGGAATGAACACTGTCTTGAGGGGAGACAGAACAGACATTAATTTTTTTTTTAAGAGTAAATGCATAATGGAGGCCACATGAGAGAACTTTTTAGGACTCATGCGGTGTTGGCTTACAGAAGCACCAGGAGCTCATGGGTAATTTCTAGCGTGGTGTCCCTCTAGTGCAAAAATGGCTGTTCCTAACCTCAGTGAGTGATTCCTTGACTTGGGCAGAAGTAACCCACTAGTAGGTTTTTAGAGACCTTCAGAAAGAGGCTGAAATTGGGAAGAGTAGGAAGAGGCTAGTCATGTGACAGACACATATGTTAAATATGAGGTTACAACAGGAAGTGCTATGGTAGTATTGGAGAAGTAGAAAATGGATGAGCCTCCGCTCCTGATTGGCAGATGTTCCAATACTTTTATAGGTAGATGCACAGAGACAGCAGGGTTTTGTTTAACTTCTCTTTACTTACTACTTTTTTGTTGCAGCTGAGGTCTTTCTACAAAATGTCCAAACAGATCTAATTAATAGTTTCATCGAGAGGAAGTTAGGTAATGTTACAAAGGACAATTTCATTAAAGATTGTCAAAATTTAAGGGACATCTGATGAAGGCTATACAGCTGAAATGTTGTGTCTTTAACCTTCTTTCTTCTTAAGCATGAAAATAGCCACTCATCTTTTTTTTCCCTTTCCAAAGTCCTAACTAGAATCGCACTACTCACAAAAAAAATGTGCTTTCTGGTGTAGCTGCTAATTGTTTGCAACAAAGTATTTCAAACTGTGAGGACAACGGATGTCATGAAGTTATACACTACGTAACGCATGCACCATGTGCCTAGCAATGTGCAGCATCATGATATTTAAAACTCTCATAAATGGCAATGCCCCTAAAAATTAAATGGAATGACATCGACTGAGGAAAAAGTAAAACAAAGAAATTAACAGATAAAAAAAAAAAACTGAGAATTACTTATGCTCTCCTGACCTTTATGATCTCCTTTTTTCTTGCCTCTCTGTTTTAGTTTATTTAGCATGCCCTTTTCAATATATGTGATGATATAGTACAGGACTGCATTATTCTATTACAGAATACTGTGTATAAATGTGTTACCTTAACCAGAACAAATCAGTTATATTGCAGACAGCAAAATGCAGTGCACACACAAATATTTTCTTATTAGTGTCAGATGCATCATCCACAGTTAAAAAGTGTTATATACACTGAAAGGCCATTTTTTAGATATGATATTCTGATTGTATTATACTGTATTTACATACAAACCAGCATAATACAGTTAGCAAAACTGCATGTGATGCTTGATAAAGCAAAGTAACCATCCTTGGAAAAAAAGAAAAAAAAATCAGAGATAGGTAAATGGAGAAACCTTTATTTGTTTTCCTGAAAAACAGAAAAAAAAAACAAAATTTGCAATCCAAATCTTTCAAAGTCTGTGCTGTATCACAAAACATCAATCACAAACTATGGGCAGATACCGTGCTGGTGCCACCTCAGAAAAATTGCATTGCAATGCAGCAATTCATTATTCATCATTCTGTGTGAGTTGGAAAATTATGATTGCAATCAATGATCAATCAAAATCCAAAGTCACAGAATGGACAAACCCAGGGTTGGTGCTGTGAGAACAGAAGGACACTTAAACATCATTATATTTTTTTACTCGAACAAAGAAAAAAAACAAAGCTGTCATTAGATTAAATCAAACTAAAACTAATTAAAATTATTTATTAAATAAAAACCCACAAAAAGTGAATTTTCTTTTGTATACACTAGTATGGAATGAAATGCATGACAAATGTATTAACAGTTCAAAAATTATATAGTAAATAAATGAATACACAACATGCATCTAACACACGGACCTTAGCCACAATCCTACATTTTTCAGAAGAAAAAAATGAAATTAGAGGAAAAGAAATTAACAAGATTTTTGTAGCTGTTTAAATGTAGCACAATTATATTTCACAAGAATTCATTTTTACCTGTTTTCCTTTTTGACACCCTGAATGATTTATCCAACTGAACAGACATTTAATTTATATTATTCAAGCTACTGTTTAAATCATCATATACATGCTGTGGGAGAATACGCCTTGACACAGGAAAAAGGTCTGAGGCAGCCACCCATATACTTGAAATAAGGCTGCAAAATAGGCAATTAGATGCAAGGTTGCTTACAGATTTGACTCCAAAACATAACTGACTAACAGAAGGAAGATGGCAAGTGTTTGTGGTCGGTCAGGGGAAGTGATGTCATCAGGTCCGGTACCAGAAGTGATATCATTGGGCACGGAACCGGAAGTAACATCATTGAGTCCGAAACCGGAAATGGCGTCATCAGGTCCAGGTAGAATTTCCCGTGTTTGGCCTACAGGGATAAAAGAGAAAGGTTTATTTCACTCTGCCACCCCCTGGCCTGGCATGGAATTACTTTCTTTTGAGCCCTTTAGCTCTATGTGTGACAATGCTTTCACCTGCTTCTTCTGGTATTCAATTTTAAAACACAAGTACTAATATCTAATTATTCTACCTAGAATCAGTTGTCAAAGTGCTGAAATGAACATAATAACAATATCTCTATTGCGCAAATGAAGGCTCAGTAAATGTTGCATTACTGTATCTCTCTCCAGAGTGTCAGTGACAAAGAATTAAATTGAAAAACGTAATACATTCTCATAGCATACAAGCTAATTGATTAAAAGAAAAGTGGCTTCTCAATAAAGTAATGTAACATATTTTTGTCAGACAGAAAAGTGGAGAAATGCAATTTAAAAATTATTCAGTGCTGAGTGAGCAATGTAGCAAGGTGCCATGTCTCTTCTCAAGTTTTGAGGCATTTGTAAGGCAAGTAAGTCTGTTGTTGAGTTATTACTGTCACTGATTTATTAGAAGATTAGGCAATCTGGTAGTCTACTAGTATAAAAGTAGCCTCCGCATGCTGGCTGACTATGCCACTAGACAGGTGCAACCCACTGTCTTCTTAACGAAAAACGTTTGCCTTCATAATTGAAGCAAGATATTAAAAGTGACAATGTAATATAACATTACAACGTGACTGCCAATTTTTTAAAAGACGTTTCCATATGCCACTTCATCTGTAAATGTATTAACTTAGCCAGCTGTGTTGTTTTTTTATTTGCTTCCTTTTTTAACAGTTAGAAATAGTCATTAGCTTGTGATTACAATTTTTTTTTTTAAGGGAAATTGCTTCTCCCACACAATTCAGGAAATATGATCTTGTTTATAGATGTGCACAATATACTGTGCATATAAAACATTGCCACATGAAGATTTATGTGAACACTTTAAATTGGCCCTATAGGAATGAGTGGATTTACGGGCCATTCTGGATTTGTTCCTGCATCACACTTGATACTGCTGGGAAAGGCTACATCATATTCTCAAACCTGCTTAAACCAGTTTAGTGCTACAGAGGGCCAGGGCCTGTCTCAGAGGCACTGCGTGCAAGTCAGAAAATAGCAATGGACAAGGGGGAAAGTAAATTGCAGCCTCATCCATACATACACCCACACTCACACAGAGCATGTTTGGAATTGCAGTGTTAACCTCTAAGCCCAGGCTTTCTGAGGCCTAATGTTCAAAAATGGGTCCTCCAAACTTAAAATAAGCAGCAACCTACACAGACACAAGAAAAGGGGAAAACCCTGCAACAAAACAACACTTATAATCTACTGCACCAAACGTTAATAAAGAGAGACAAAACCATGATAAACATTGACAAATTTTTTAGAAAGAAAATATAAATACACTTAAATATCAAAAGAAAGAAGAAAGAAGAGTGTTGCACCTAAAAGACAACTCAAAACAAAACAAACCCTAGAAAATATCAGCCAATGATCTCTTCCTCACACCCAGAAACTCTATCTTAAGGGGGCAAGTCATATAACTAAACACATTAATGCAAATCTGAAAATATATAAAAAGCAAATAAATTAAAAAAACCATGCCCAAAAAGGAAAGAAAGATTAATAGAAACACTAAACAGATTGAAATATCAACAAAAAGAACATAATAATAATAATCTTCATTTAAGTCAAGTTTGAGATCCTAGCTAAACATGACAAGAATCATCAATTAATCTAACATGCACATATTTTGATGATGTGGGAAGAAAACTTGAGTATCCAGAGGATAACTCGCACTGACACAATTGTACAAAGCAGCACTATCCACCACATTACTGTGCTGCTTGACAGAGAAAAAAAAACTAATATTAACGTGACCAGATTTGTTACTTGTTCACATAGCATCTTTCATGTGCAGCACACATTTCAGCACAGAACAAAGCATTTTATCAAACCCACAAAATGAAGGCCAACCCCATCAAAAAGATATTCCATTCATGAGTTAGGAAGAAAACATCTTTTAAACTAAACAATAACATTTAAAAAATGAATAAACTAAACCAAATAATTGGTAATCAGATCATTTATGTTTTTATTTTCAAGCATGCCATCTGTGTATGGACTTATGAGAGACAGTAAAATAAACAAGTTAGACAATGTATGCATGGTTTGACATTCAGGTGTGTTCAGTGACTAATTTAACTGATATGAAAGATGGAGCATTTCATATGTTTTATTTACTTCATCCAAGAATCAGTTATTACATTTTTATTTATTAAATAGCTTTGTAGCACTGAGTCAAATTGAAAAATAATAGCGATAACAGAATGCAGTTCTATGTGTTAGTAGACTACAATAAATACGTGCTTTTAAACAGCACTTTATAATGGAGTTAAAAATAGGCTTGCGGTGGTTCAGTCAATTTTATAAACAGCAGATTGCAATTTAAGTGATGTGAAAATAGCATTGTTCATTGTGTGTTAGTGGCGGAGGGTCTGTGATTAATTGTTGCTCAGTTTTCTTAAACACAACATTTTGAAACTATACCTAGAGAGTAGTATACAATAATTAGCAACTGAAAAGTATCCCTTAATGCAAAATGACCAATACTTGCATACAGTTTTTAAAACAGAGTAGCTCATCTAGAAAACAAAATGGTGACACGGTAAGATGTAAACAAAATCTGAACTTAAATATGCCTGAGATGATACACCATCTCTGACCAAATAATCTCTGATGATTAAACTTAAGGATTGTCTGGAATGGTCTCAGAAAATACATAAACAATTTATGAAAAACAGAGATCATGACAATTTCCAGCTCAGTGGCTAGTTACAAGTGGTGGCCAGTTTAGATAAACATACCAAAGGTTACTTTACCATTAGTAGAGCTGTAGTTAGTATGGATTTAGCTTCCTGGGCTCAAATCCCAACTTCAGCCATTTTCTGTGTGAAGTCTGCGTAAGTTTTCATCAGGGTACTGTTAATTTCCTCTCACATCCACAAAAATCAGCATGTTAGGTGAACTGGAGATTTTAAATTTAACCTGTGCCAATGTGGGTATTTCTCTCAGTAGGCAGTTGATTGGTAACCTGTCAAGTTCTGGGTTCTTTCTTGCACCAAGGATTAAGCTATGGTGCCTGTAAGGCAAAATAGGCAAAATAGAACATACAAATATATAAGCTACACACTTATATATTTGACTCATAATAAAGGAGAAGTCACATACTGGTAAGCAAAAAAAAAAAAAAAAAGAAAAACCTGAATGAAAGGAATTATTCTTTCCTGAAATGTTGTGAATCTGAGTTGTTTCAGAACATCAATTGAGCTCCTTTTTGTAAAAAAAAAAGAACATGCAACTCTAACGCCTAATGTGACATATAAGGCAGCTTTGATCATTTTAGCTTGTGCACAGTAATAACTCTGATTGTATTTGCTATTTATATTTGCCATTTGGAGATATTAAAATCCCCCATTTCAATTCCCAGTTGAAATCGAAATATATCTAGAATCAGGATATTTTATGTATCTCTGGCACAATAATTACACAGTTGACAAATGGTTGTTTGGTATAGTTAGGGTTTAAATAATCCCAAAATGAATGTATCCCTTCAGTCAGCTCAAATGCACATACAAGAGTGAATCCTTTTGAATGCATTTGTAGTGTACAGAGTTTGTATGATGCCCACCAGCTCATTCCCTTCCTAGACTTGAACTTACCTTGTGCCACCTTTGGGTTGTATAACAAAGCTGGCGCTTTCATGGATACTAACTACATAAAAATAGGGAACACATGTCCTAAATATGCAAAATATCTCAACATTTAAATAGTAAACATCATTATCAGCCTTTCTTTCCATATTCCGCAATACAGGTGTGAGCACACTTGCTTTAACACTAGAACTCCCAGGTTTTCCTGACCCCCTCAGCCCTACCAGAGGTAGGCCAAATGGCCCCTTGGTTTGAAACTAAAAACTCAATCACCGACAATTGGCTCCCATTCATTTGTAAATGGGTGGCCCATTGGAATGTGTCACTTCCCTTCCCCCCAAGAACTGCAAACCACCCATCACCTGTGAGGCCTGGCACATTTGCATTTGCTTACTCAGAGTAACTAAAATCCAAGGCAGGCCAGGAAAGACACACATTCACAATATATGGAAACACAAGTCAAAATTGAGTGAAAACAGAATGAAGAGTTGGTAATAGAATAAAATGAATAGAATGAAAACATTCAGTCTCCAATGTATGTTTGTATAAAAATGTCATAAGATGAGTAAAGTTGTGGTCCATGGTTTTTGACATGCTCATACACATACAGAATAAAATGTAAAAAAAAGTGATCTGTCCCTCAGTTCCAGGTTCATCTCTTCATCATCTTTCTGCCTTTTGTCTCAGTGGCTACTTTCCCACACAGTCTGTCTGTCTGTATCAAAGTCTAAGTTTGCAGCATTTGCAGACCCAGTGACCATCGTTCCTGCATTTGGCAATGGAGTTCCTTGGCTAGTAGTATCACAATCTTCTTTTTTCCTTTCCACCCTGTACATGCAAATTTGCGCAGCTTTAGTAAATCTAGTGTTAACATCCTGTGGTATGTGGTATGGTTGACTGTGGGCGGGGCTGTGAACTGATGACAAGCTAAACTTGGGAATAAAAGGGATAGTTTACTACATGCATTCACAATCTTCTTCAAGAACCTACGGGTACGAACAAGCCACAAAGATGCCAAGAGGTTACACTCCTGCCGAGGCTTTGGTTCTGCTGCAGAACATGGACCCTTGTGACTCGGATGGCGGGGAAGTATCCATTCACTTGCAAGAGTGTTCAGACTCTGACATGTCTTCAGGTGATGAGATGTGTTCCGGGTTAGACAGTATAACTCCTCCAAAGAAGAAAGGTCGGCTGGAGACACAGACCACACAGAAAGGTTCCAAGTATGAGACAGCAAAAGATGGCACAGTGTGGGCTGAAGAAGAAGTGGGGAGGCCACTCCCTCACGGCCAACCAGAAACATATACATGTGATGGAGAGCCAACAGAAGAAGTCAGAAGAACTGTCAAGAATCGCTTGCAGAGCTTCTTGTTTTTGGTGAATTGGGGCATCCTTCACACTATAAGAAAATGTACAGTTCAGCATGGCCGCAGGATGGAAGCAGATTGGGACATGTCTGTCTATGAACTGATGGCATTCATCTCCATCCTTCTCTGGAGAGGGGTGATCAGAATTCCATCACTGGCTGATGCATGGTCGGAAACATTGGGGATCTCGCACGTCAAGAGCACGATGGCCCGAAACCTCTTCCAGGACATCATGAGACATCTACGCTTTGATGACAAGGACACACGCACTCAGCGGTTAGCAACGGACAAGTTCGCAGCAGTTTCAAACGTTTGGCAGATGTTTGTTACTAACTGCATCAAGTCTTACAACCCGGGCCAGCACATCACTGTCGACGAGCAACTTTTTCCAACCAAGTCTCGCTGTCCTTTCCAGCAGTACATTGCCTCAAAACCTGACAAGTTTGGGATCAAGTTCTGGGTTGCATGTGACTTGAAATCAAAATACATGTGCAATGCTATCCCTTATCTTGGAAAGGACCACAGTCGTCCCTCTGGGGAGAGACTGTCCGAGAATGTGGTAATGAAGCTGATGGAGCCTTTCATGGACAAGGGAAGAACTGTTACCACTGACAATTACTTTACATCATTGTCACTCGCTGGACGACTGCTCAGCCGGAAAACTACTCTTGTTGGCACCATAAACAAGATTCGTCGCGAGCTTCCACAATCAGCAAAAGAATCTTCGGACCGCAACGAATTCACCACACAGGTATGTTGTCGTTATTTTTATCTATTTTTATATATATTTTATCTATTTTGATTAATAATTACTATATTTATATAAAGTGCTGTGTTATTTTTCCTTTTCTTTTTTGCACCTAGAGCAAGAGCTCCAATTTCATTGTGTTATTATACTGTATATAAAAGTGCAATGACAATAACGTTTTATCTTTTCTTATCTTACTTATCAGGTGTTTTCAACCACTGGCACCACACTCACAGTTTATGCGCCCAAGAGGAAGAAGACCGTCTGTATCCTCAGCACCATGTGCGGCGTGGACATTATGGACCAGAAGGTTCGACAGTACACCGTAAGCGCAGGAACACGGCGATGGCCAGTCGCCGTGTTTTACAACATGATCGACATGGCAGTGATGAATGCTCACGTGCTGTATCAGGCATGCACCGGAGTGAAGGAGAGAAGGGTGGACTTCATGGCGCAGCTTGCAACTGAGCTTGCTAAGCGGTTTATGCAAGAAAGGATGGTGGACAAGGAGCAGCTGCTTTTGCAACAACCTGCCACACCACACCCAGGGAAAAGGGCCAAGTGTCAGGTGACCGTCCAGTGCAAGAAAAATAATGCAACCTTGCGCTGTGTGGACTGCTACAAGTACACCTGTGGGAAATGCAAGAAGGAGACTGACTGGCAGTGCCAGATATGTGCCAACAGATCACATCAAAGAACTGATAAAATACTGGTCACTCCCACACACACACACACACACACATACACAAATACCAGATGTTGCACATTTATGTAAATGTATATTTTTCTATTAGTGGTAGTAGTTTTTATTTTGTATTTTTTTGTTTAAGAAAATAAACGCTTTGAACTTTGGAATCTTTGAATCAATTTTTTCTAGACCAGTTGTACCCTTGGTATGGCCCCTTACATATTGCTCCTAGATGACTGTGATCCCTGATTGTATAGTCAGTAGCACCTTGTAAGTCGCTCTGGATAAGAGTGTCAATTAATTGCCACATTTACAGAACAATGGCAACCGTTCACACGTGATTAAGGATATTAGGTAAAAACAACCGGGCCAAATGGCCCCTCTCTGGTAGAGCTAGGGGGATAGGGCCAAATGGCCCCTCTCTGGGAATTCTAGTGTTAATGGTTAATCTGGATCTTTCCCTACAGATAGCAAGAGAGAGGTGGCTGGCATCATTAGCACATATTCCACTGAAGCAACATGATAAAATAGTCTACGTTTAGTCTATGTTTTTCTTCATAGGATAAACTGAATTTTATAAGAACTTGTTTTGAACAAATCTACTATATCAAAAAATTGTGTCTATCTTCCATAACAGATTTTTTTTGGACCAATAACACTATTTTTTCTCAAACTTCTCTGCTTCTTCTTGCAAAAGAAAAAAATGGGATGCATTAATGGCAAGCCAGGTCTCCAGGGCATTAAGGCACCACAGGAAGCCATTTCCCAAATTCTTAAAGGGTCAGCTGTATCATTCTATAGCAAGCAAAATGAAAGATTTCAATCACATTAGCTATATCAGTTATTCCCTAGTAAATAGGTATTTGTCATCCCAATAAATAAAACCTATGTTATTCGCCTCAAAGAATATATTTTTTTTTCAATAAGCTATTTTGCTTGTTGACAGTTGCAAATTTGAAGTGCATATTTAAGAGTTAGAAACCCAGATGCACAATGCTAACTTATGTTATGCCTTTGACCAGAAATGTTCTTTATCAAGAAATAATTTGATCTGTATCTGTATATTCTCTTGTGTGTTGAATTAAAATAAAGAAAAGAAATAAATTACGAAGTACTTTACTGCAAACGATGCTGCAGGAGATCGTCTAGTTATAATCATGTCTTCTGCATTTAACTGTTATGCTTTATTTGTCCCTTTCCCCCTTCTACTCAAAAATGGTATAACATAAGCAATATCAGGTAGCTACTTAAGGATTTTATTAGACTAACTAGTAAAAGGCTTTTACTAAGGGAAATATATTGTCTCATTTAATATACCCTGCTGTATTATTTGCATATTTTTGCATTCATTAACTGTGTTTACATCATCGGATTCTAATATATCGTTCTAATGCTATAACAGATCTTTGATCTTTAAGCAAAAATAAAACAAGCCTTTTCTAAGGGCACTGTATGTCTTTTTTAAAAATTGGATATACTAATTTAATTATTCTTCTCTGTTGTGAAATAAAAACCTCAGATTACTGCATGTGGTAAACCACTTGAAAAAAAAAACTCTCCAAGGAATATTTCCCAAGCCTGCCTTGTACATCATTAATAAATTAAGACATTGCCTCTCTGGCAGCCAACACCTTCTAAACATACATTAGCTGAATCATTACTACTGTGTTCTCTTTTTACCCCAAATAGTTGAACTTATTTCAAACAGTAATGAATCATTTTTTTTCAGAAGAGTTGCTTTATTTTTTTTAAATACACTTTTGACCTTCTAAGACTTTGACAGGTAACTTAAAACAGATAATTGGGTTTGACAACAGGTACTGCCCAGAACATTTGACTTTCTGTTCAATAATTAAGTCCCCTGAATGTTATAAGTCTTCTTTTTATTAGGGTGATCTCATGTATTTCTTCCTCAGAAATGTTTTCAGCTAAGCATATTCGAGAAGAATGACTCTGGAATTTAGACACACAGCTCAAGGGAGACCACTAAAATACTCTGGTGAATGCTAAAAAAATACAACGTCAGCTGAAACAATTTGATGCTGATGATCCACAGAGAAGTATTTAAACCCTTAATTTGAATAACTTAATTTTGATATTTTATGTGTATTACAGCCATGGTAGGTCAATTTCAAACTGCCTGTGTGTAAATGTGAGTGTGAGGGTGTGCATGAGTAGGCCCTGCAATGGACTGGTGCCTTTTCTGGAAATGTTGGTTGTCTTGTATCCACTGCTCCCTGGATATTCTCTGGCTTTTCACAACCCTGATTTGGATTACATGGGTTGGAGAATATTGTTATACATTAAATAATTCATTTAAAAATGTAGCCAAAACTTCTATGAGACAAGGAATACATTAATCAATACCACATAAGCCAGGTCTTGGAAGAAAACAGCTGACTTTTCAGTTCTACACACTGTGTTAAAAATAGATATTGGACAATGCTTTAAATATGCCATAAAAAGAAAATCATTGCTCTAGACCACGGGCGTCAAACTCCAGGGGCCTCATGCATAAACGGTGTGTACGCACAAAAATGTTGTGTAAGAACGTTTCAACGTTTAAATCGCGATGTATAAAACCTACACTTGGCGTAAAGCCATGCACTTTGTGTGGTTACTCTTTATTTTCCTGACACCGAAATTTACCGCATATTGTTTATTAGTTTAATGAATCTGATTGTAATTAACGTGTAACAATATAATGATCCATTGAATAGCCATAGTATTCCAAATACCATTACTGCTTTAGCGTTGTTACTTCTTCTGTTTTTTTTCTTCTTTCAGCTACTCCTGTTAGGGGTTGCCACAGCGGATCATCTTTTTCCATATTACTCTCACAGCACCACTTGGAGTATTTATATCACTGTATCTGAGTGGGGAATCACAGCAGCAGCTGATCGGAAAGAGAATTATCGGTATACAGCATCAAGCCCACACTGTCTCAGCCACGGCAAAATGTTTCAAAGCCTTTCCTGTACGGACCTTGCGGTTCAGAAACAGTTCTGAACGCACTCAATCAATTGCTCCTTGTAGAACTATCTGTACTTATAAGTAGAATTACCTCACTGTAAACTTGAACTACAGTTATAATATTGCACAACCTGAGCCACTTTATAAAGCACGTATTTACATACGATGACGATATCATTTTTAAGATGAAATGCAGCAAAATATGTTTATTATATTATACAGATAAAACTTCAACTTCATTTAAATAATCTATATTCTTCAATGGGACTGGCATGAAGGATAGAATAATTATACATGTACTATGAAGATATTTCAATTTTCCTTAAACGTTTTGAAGAATCGGTGCTCTAAGCTTACAGATGGCTTAACGTCTATTACAGAGCTGATTGTGTGGCGATCGGTTACTTGGAGAAAGAAAAGCAAGGACTGCAGGGGCGGCCACGCCAATATATATTGAATATAGAACAGAGAAAATAACGACACAGCTAAAAATACAGCGGCAAATTTCGACAAAAGTTAAACGCTTGTGTCATGACCTCGAGGCGGCTATGCAGTGTCCGCAATGGACGTGGCCATCCATAGTGCATAAGATACCATATTGACATTGGCGGGCAAAGGGGCCTCCGATTCTTTCTTTGCCCAAGCCTAGAGCCGCCCATGAGTACTGCTGCAATGAATAATTTCATCGAAGGTCACACACAATCACTGTGCTGTGAAACCCATGTTTAATAACGTGCTTTAACTCCTATCATCATGAAAATTATATCACGCATACATCTCAGTATTTTAGTTATTCATTGAGCTGTAATATCACGAATGTAATAGATTCTGTGTCCAGTCAGAGGAAGAGAGCCAGTTTAAGAAGCAAGTAGTGATTCACACACATAGAGCACATAGAAGATCACATACAAAACAAATCATTTAATGTGCTACTTTAATTACGATGTGATTTGAAAAACTGGTTAATTAAACGATTTTAAGATGACATTTATGATGTTCTACTTTAATGACAAAATAAACTACATGATTAAAGTGGAAATTTCAAGATTGAAGTTGACATTTTGTGCTTTTTCCCCACTGTGTGCCTTTTTTTTCTCTGTACCCTAATAAGCTTTCATATGACACTCAGACGGTGGGCTACAACTCGCCTTTTCACAGCGACTTTGATATCTGACAACTTCTATTTTATTTCCGGCACTGTGCGACTTTGTGAACGTGAGCTTTCAAGTTTCTCCAACACGTTATGTCACTCAATCAACTTCCTTTTGTTGATTATACCACGGTTTAAATAAACAAATAGTATGTTTTTCCTTTGCCTCCACTTGGTATTCGCTGAAATTCTTATATTTTCCCCCATGCTTTTCCCATTGTCTTTTAACAGAAGACTGAGCTTAAGGGTGATTTATATTGATTTGCATATTCAAAGAGGAGTAATTCTGGGAGGAGTTGGGGCGAGACAGAAGGCACGTGCACGAGTGTTACTTTTCCCACTGACCGGAATTTATGGAGCGGAAGAACGCAGAAGTTGGAGTACACACAGATTCCTACATCTGGATTTTTCTGTGCGTAAGCACATTTCGGCTTTTGTGCTTACGTCATGTTATAGTGTGAATTCTACGCACGGCGTTATGCATGAGACGCCAGGTCTGCAGGGCCGCAGTGGCTGCAGGTTTTCATTCTAACCCTTTTCCTAATCAGTGATCAGTTTTCACTGCTAATTAACTTCTTTTTCTTTCATTTTAATAGCCCTGTTTTTGAGGATTCAGTCCTCTAAATGTATTCTTTTCTTCATTAAATGCCAGCCAAACAGGAATGAGATGTGAAACGAGCCAACAGATGACCAGCTAACCTGAGATTTCAAACTCCAGCCAATTTCACTCCAGCTAATCTCTTAATGAGAAGCCCATTCTTGCTATTAATTAAACCCGTTCTTTAATTCAATGGCTTGTTGCTGCTCTCATTCTGCCATTGCAAACATTTCCAAGAACACCATCAAAATGTTTTGGTGACCTGAGAAATTAGCCTTACTGAGACCATGTCCTTTCTTTATTTTAAGATATTGTGTGATGGGCACAGGTGAGCTGGTCATGTGGTGGCACGTTATGGGTCTCATTATTGTTTGGCTGCTAATTAAGGAAGAGGAGACAACTAAGGGGACTGAGTCAAATTAATTACAATGAAGGCAAAAGAATATAATTAGCAGGAAAAAAGTGGTCACTAATGAAGAAAATGGTTAGAATGAAAACCTGCAGCCGCTGCAGCCTTCCAGGACCGGAGTTCGACACACATGGTCTAAACCAATATGTAGTTTATAGCATTTAAAGGTATGCTTAATCTATAGAGTATGTCATATTTTTTATGGAGACTGATGATAAATTTCCTATTACAGTAGGCATCAATGGGGATCAGCACTGAACAACATCAAACAATTTCAAAGCATCCATGAAAAAAATAAACATGAAAAGCTAATCTGATGTCACATTACTCGTGGGGTATGTAAGACTTGCCATCCGCAGTTTTTGATCTTTTCACTGGACCAACTTAGTTTAAATTACTGAAAATTGCCTGCCATGTCACATTTAGCAATTGTGTGCTGACTTCCAGTGCAGTTGTGCTTGTAAGTTTTTGTGACAGCCAATAGTCATGCTGCCTGACGGATCCAGTGCTGTGTGTAGGGTTGACAGTTACAGCAAGTTCAGCCACAGTCTCTGCCCTTTTTTCTTTTTTTTTACATTCTGTTGTGTTACGTAAAACAAGGGACACCAGACATGCAGACGAACTCTCTTATTCCTCGTTGCTGCATTATATGAGTTGTACTTCCAGATGAGCATTCATAGGTTGTCAGCTGTCATGCACACACAGCTCACCCCTATGACTAAAGACAAAATCAAACCCATTTAATTTTGTCAGGGAGAGTCACAGACTAGATGGAGTCACTGGGCATGTTACATTACACGACAAGCTTTAGGAGAGTGCGCTGCCCCCTCCGACTCATTAGCATTATGTAAAATTGCTGGAAAGTTACATAATATTAAATAACTTTTACTCCAGTCATATGCTCCAAATGTATATTTTGGCTAAATTATTGCCATATAAACCACATCACTTCTGCACAATGGGAGTGTGTTAAATCAGAAGCTTTTGGATTGAAGACCCACCTCTCTCCTTATTTGTTAAAGTTTAAGTCACAAATGTATTACTTTCAGTTTTTTTTATTCCATGTTTATGAAACTGAAGTAGTGAATTGATATCTTGTTTTTTAAAGCATCTTAGATATGCACAAATACAAGGATTTGTTTCCACCTAATAAAAGTTTTCACATGCTTTTCTTTAACTTTTAATCTCTAGCTGTACATGTCACTCAGACCATGCTGCACAATACTCATATCACATGAAGTGGCTTTTAGCCAATGAATGAGCTATTACTGGGCAGGATTACTCATCAATGAATGTGTGTGGAGGGGGAGTTTTCAATTCAAAAGCTTGTTCTTGTTTCAGCACGCTGTGCTTTCATTCATGAGAGGATTTTCTGGAAATGCTTTATTTAACAATATTTTAGGAAAATACGTATGTTTAGGATTTCACTGGATATTTGACATGGGGATTATGTGACACAAGAAATTTGAGATTTTTTTCATGAACGTTTTGATATTGTTTGCTGCTGTTCAGCATTGACCTTCATGATCTTCAGTGGTGAGGCACCCTTTTGCTGTTATGAATACCATTAGATATTCACCAGGCTAATACTGTAGAACAATTTAAAAAACTGTTAGAAATGCATTATTTTAAAATGGCTTTTTCATAGCTACATTTTAGTTGTATCCTTATTAGTCTATATGGCCATTGAATTATCAGTCTCCTCTGGGTTGTGCAATTGTGTATTAATTTGTACTATTCACTGTGTCGCCACCACCACCTGTTCAATGAACCAGGCTGCCCATGCTGACCATCATCATGAAATTCTTCCATGTGAAGCCTAAAAACCATGAGGACTGATTTAGAACATCTGTGTTAGGTAGAATGCCCAGTAGGGGTTGAGTCGTCTTTTGGCCTTGGAACCCCCCTGCAGATTTTATTTTTTTCTCCAGCCTAACCAGAGTTTTTTTTTTCTTCTGTCCTCCCAGCCATCCGACCTTAATCTTTTCTTTGTTACATACTCCATGATATAATTGTCTAATCTTGTTTGTGTATGATTTATATTAAATTCCATTTAATTTAATGTTGTAAAGCACTTTGAGCTACATGAAAATGTGCTATATAAACGTTTTTGTTGTTGTTGTTCATTGACGCCTGATGTGTTTGGAATTTTGTTATGTTTGGTTTCTCCATGAAAATGAGAAAATAATTTTTCTGGGTCATCACTATAAGCAACACTGGGAAGATACCTGATAAAAAACAGATTTTGAAGTTAATATTTCTTTAACCAAACTTAACATTCTGACATATTTTGCACATTTCTTGTAGCATGTAAAGATTCCTGTATAACCTAAATATTTAACAGTTTTTTTTTCCAAAGCAGCGTTTTGTATTTTAAAGATAAAAAAAATAAACTTCATATATTATAAAAGAATCACACACCGTTTTAGGATAAAAAGGTAATATCTTATGATGTATGGATATCAATGGAAGTGTAGACTATGTAAACATAAACATAAGTCCACATGCTCTCCCTTAGTAAGTGGTGGTATTTCCTGGCTGAAAAATTGAAATAAGTGATAGCAAAACAGAATTGAGGGGATAGGGGAAAGGTGGAGGCTTTTAAAGGCCAGTATATGAAGTGATGTCAAAGGGGCCAGGACCAGAAGGGTCTCCATCCATAGGCTCAGGCCCGGAAAAAACATCAGAGGGGCCGGAACCAGAAAGGTCTTCATCAATAGGTTCAGACCCGGTAGTGATATCAACAGAGCCAGGCGGAATTTCCCGTGAAAGGTCTGCAGAAAAGCAGGAAAGAGTCAGTGCACTCTGCCACATTCCAGTCTGGCTTGGAATTGCCCGAATTCAAGCCCTTTAGCTGCCTCCCATGCCTACGTGTGTGACAGTGGTTAGTCAAAATTTCACTTCACTCTTTTAGAACCAAGATGGAATCAATATTATTTCAGGATTTCTGACTCAGCTCCTAAAGAATTTTGTTACCTAACTAAAAAAATAGATTCTTCATATGGTCTGATACTTCAGCAAAATTTGGTAGCTCTAAGCTACAGCCTGCATATTTTCATGTAAATCAACCAATGTGACCAATTAGCATATTAACCTATATTTATTTTTTTACTGAGTAGTCGCATTCATGGACAGGTAGAGCACCTCTTTTATTGCATAGTGGCTGAAATTTACAAAAATAAACAACCTGTATCAACTCTAAACTCTTATTTAAATGATAAAAGTAGACTGAGTAGTTCATCTAGCTTGTTTCAAATGTTAGGTAAGTTGTGCCAATTGCCAATCCAATTGCTTCTTACACTGTGACAGAGTTCAAACTTCAGCTGGATGATTGTTAATTTATTTTAGTCTTGACTACACTTCCCTTTAAAAGTATCCCCAAGTTGCCTTAGTACTATTTAGCCAAAAGCTTTCTACTCGATTAATTTAATGCTGTTAAAATTCTCAGAATGTGGCCTTCATCACCATGCAGTCTCTTCTGCTTAAAACTAATGACATTATGTTTGTTTAGCCTTTCAGAGAAGGATGTCTTTCACTCTAGGGTTTTACTAGATGTCAGCCACTTTATGTCAACAACTTTCACCACATGTGTACCTTATAATCAAAATACAAGTTGTTTAATGCATTGTACCAATTCTGAAAAGCATTACTTAATTTACAGTATTGTTCATTTTATGGAATTAATATTTAAGAAGTCTTTTTTATTTTTTTATTTGATTGCATCACTTGGAAGATAAGAACAATACCTAAGGTTATTCTAGTGTAGCCCTCTGAATCCATTTCAGCATTGGCTTAATGCATTTTGTTCTTTTCACCTCCGTACTGCTTATCTATGCTGAATTGGATATAACAGATGCTTTACCAGTGCTGAACATTTTCAAGTTCATTTGAGGTTAGTACTGATGCTTGCTTTTTATTTGACATGCCCCCTGTTTTGTTTTGTTTTGTTATGATATGTAAGGCTTAAGCAACAGTCAAAGCCTTATTATTGTCAAGTGATTTTATTGATCTGAGCACCAAAATTGACTCGTGCAGAGAAATAAACAAAGAAGAAACATTATTGTACTCACTGAGTATCAGAAAATATTCCCCCTTGTATCACTAGCAAGCCTCCTTTTTTCAAATGTTCTTTACTTACCAAATAAAATGGATGAACTGGCTCTACTCATTTAGTCAAAATGTCTGTTTTGCTTCTTATTCTTGTTCATCTTTTTTCACTTCTTTGTGGTATTGGTGTACTTGATCAACTTTCTTTATACAGACGGTAGCAGCAGCATCTTGCGTGAGGCATGAACAATCACTGCGCCACCGTGTAACTCCTATCAACTATGAAAACGATATCAAGTATACATCTCAGTATTTTAAATTTTCAGAGAGCTGTAATATCACGAATGTAATCCTGCTAGATGAATGTAATCCTGTGTTCTGTCAGAGGAAGAGAAAGCTTGTTTAAGAAGCACGTAATGATTCACACACATAGAGTGCATAGAAGATCAAATACAAAACAAAGCATTTAATGTGCTACTTTAGTTACGATAGGATTTGAGAAACTAGTAAATTAAACAATTTTAAGATGAAGTTTATGATGTTCTACTTTAAAGACAAAATAAACTATGTGATTAAAGTGGAAATTTCGAGATTATAGTTGACATTTCGTGCTTTTTTCCCACTGTGTCCCTATTTTTTTTCTTTTCTCTGTACCCTAATAAGCTTTCATATGACACCCAGGCGGTGGACTACAACTCGCCTTTTCATGGCAACTTTGATATCTGTCAACTTCTTTTTTATTTCGGGCACTGTGTGGCTTTGTGAATTTGAGCTTTTGAGTTTCTCCGACACTGTATGTCACTCGATCAACTTCCTTTTGTTGTATTAACCACTGTTTAAACCAACAAATAGTACGTTTTTCCTTGCCTCCACTTGGTATTCTCTGACATTCTTCTATTTCCCCCCATGCTTTTGCCATTGCCTTTTCATAGAATGCTGAGCTTAAGGGCTATTTATATTGATTTGCGTATTCAAAGAGGCGTTATTCTGGGAGGAGTTGTGATAAGGCAGCAGGCATGTGCACGTGTATTACTTTTCACACTGACCGGGATTTATGTAGCGGAAGAACGTGGAAGTTGGCATTCGCACAGATTTATGCATCTGTGTTTTTTTTTTTTTTTTGTGCATACACACATTTCTGCTTTTGTCCGAACCCCATGCTATAGTGTGAATGCTACGCACGGCGTTATGCATGAGGCCCCTGGAGTTAAGTATCAACATCACAACTTCCTCTCTGGGAATCCTTGTCTTACAGCCACACAGTAAATTATTCAGTAAATAATTGCCACTAAGTGAGACTCTTAAGGCAAGGACACATACAATGAAACATTATTGGGAAACATATGGAGCCATTATAATCTTCTTTGTCCACAGTTTTGGATAAAAAAACAATCATTTAGTAATTAGTTCTTTAGAATATATGGTAGTCATGATTTTTCATTAGATTAACAATAGGTTTTTGATTTGCATATTGGACTTTGGTTGCTAGAATGTCTTTGATTTATTGAGTTTTAACCTCTGTCTGTTTTGACTTTACCTTTTCTCATATTTCTTAATCCTTGAGCTTCTTTTTTGTTTCTGTCAGTCTTTTAATAATGTCAGAACAAGTGTTAGTTATCTGCTTTAACATCGGCCACCTCTCATCAATGCAAACCCTTTAATTTACCAAGAGAATTCTCCTTACGGTAAAGATTGAGTTCAACCTCTTTCTAAGTAGGGGTAAATACTACAAGGTCACAAGGCATATACAGACTTCCCTATTCTTGTTTTAGTTCACTTTAATCACTGAAGGTTTTACCAAGACAACAAAGAGGAGGTCTGAATATAGCTAGAATAAAGGAAACAGGGCCTTCGTATGTCCAACAGCCCATTCGATCTTAACGTGGCATTTGTCTTTATCAAGAATAAACAGAAATGCTTCACAAAGGAGTACTAACATGGTGTCCAGCTGACATGAAATAAGCATTAAGAACGAGTCGTGAAATTGAAGATGACACTGTGCTTGAATACTGTAATATTAATGACCACCCAGACACGTGTTGTGTGTCTTACATTCATTTTTGTGATAGTGTATATATAATTTAAAATCATTCTTTGTACATAACAACAAGAAGCTCTTAATTGGCCAAGAGAAATAAGTGGAAAAAGAATAAGGGTTACAAAGGGAGATACAATTAGTTTGAAAACCAGCAAAAAGACAGTCAAACAAGCCTAAATAACAGAAAAAACTGAATATAAGAATATGCTAGAAAACAGAATAAGCATCAATGTTGTTTATGGGGTCTGACAAATCCCTCAGTTAATCACTTACTGTTAGGTGAAATACGCTTTGACTGCTGGTCATCAAATCATCTTCAGAAACGCTAAAATAATTCTATTGCGAGTTTGACAAACCAAAGATTGGGCTGTACTCTTGTAAAAAGTTGGGTACTAGTTGCATGACCTAAGGTAACTTCTCAGCATACAGTACAGCATCTGGACTGACTTTGTTAAAAGGAGTGTATAAAAGACATTTGCTGGTAAGTTTTCTCTTTACAAGTAGTTTCAACATCATCCGCTATGTGTTATCGTAATGATTACAGTTTCTCTGTACATACATCTGACACCATTTTTCTAGGAACTTTAATCATCTTTCATTTTCCTCCACCTCACCAATTTTTACCAGTTTTTGGACTGCACAACAAGAGAAAACAAGATCCTGGACTTGTTATATGCCAATGTTGCTTTGCCACTTTTAGGCCGATCAGACTTGCTTTATTAAACAGAATAACAGGTTTCAGCTGTGCTAACACATTGCAAAGGTTTATTTTCAAACATGATTATTTAGGGGTGGGCTAACAGAGTGTACCATGATGGAATGATGGCTGCTGAAAATGGGGCTTTTCAGTCATGTGTGAATAATAAATTATAAATTAGTTATTTCAAGCAGTACTATCCATTTGTAGCACAAGCAATGCCTTGACTATAATTTAAAATCAATTTAATGGCACCATAATAAAAAATATAAATTTTTATCAAAAACATGAACATTTTTGGGTGATTCCAAACTGCTGAAAGCTTTTATGGTTTACTTTGGTTTCTGCCTACTTTCCTATTTGTTTTATAATGCAAACACATTGCTATGATATGATGAGCATGGTCATTTGTGACAGCATGTGGCTTACAGTTACTATATTATATAAGCACAGAAAATGATCTTCACAAAGTGTCAGAAATTTGAATGCTATTGGGTAAACCGTTAGTCTGTTGAAATCTAGTTAGAAAGAAAGCTGCTCTGAACTGATTGGGGATGGCGGAAAAAAACAATAACACAGAACTATAGCATACTATAATGATGCTTTTTAGTTTTGTTAGGTTGTTAGCACACTACTAGGGAGCTGTGGTTTGTATTGACTTTTCAGCTTTGACCTTTTCCCTTTGTTTGACAAACGTTTATGGAAGTACACAATATGGCCAAAAAGTATGTGCACATCCCTTCTAATCACTGACTTTAGGTGTTTCAGCTGCACCCATTGTTAGCAAGTGTATAAAATCAAGGACACCACAATGCAACATACATTGACAAACATTGCCAGTGGACTGAAGAGCTCAGTAACTTTAAACGTGGCATTGTCAACAGATGCCACCTTTGCCACAAGTCCCGCATAATTTCTGCTCTGGTAGATCTACCCTAGTTAACTGTAGGTACTATTATTGTGGAAGTAAAATGTTTAGGATAAACAACAGCTCAGCTGTTAAGTGGTAAACAACATAAACTCATAGAGCGGGGCCACCAAGTACTGAAGCACATAGTGTTAAACAAATGCATATCCTCTGTTTCATCACACACAACAGAGTTCCAAACTGCTTCTGGAAGCAACATCAGCAGTAAACGCAATGCCAAGTGTCTGCTACAGTGGTACAAAGCACACCACCATTGGACTCTGAAGCTTTGGAAATGTATTCTCTGGAGTCATGAATTGTGCTTCACCAATAGACTGTCTGATGGACGAATCTGGTTTTGGCAGAGGTGAGGGGAACGCTACCATCCAGACTGCATAGTGATCTAGGGCTGTTTTTCATGGTGTGGGCTAAGCTCTCTGGTTCTAGTGAAGGATACTGTTAATGTTGCAGCATACAAAGATATTTTAGACAATTGTGTGCATCTAGCTTTGTGGCAAAATTTTAAGTAAGCCTCTTTTCTGTTCTGCATGATTATGCCCCTGTGCACAAAGCCAAGGCAGCTCCATATTAACGATAATGGTTTTGAAACGGGACATCCAACAAGCTCTTATAGATGTGATGGTCAAGTGTCCACAAACTATTTGACCATATAATCTACTTTTGTCATCTCTACCACTCAGATAAAAACACCCCAGTTATCTAACAAGTTCTAGAAAGAAAATCTTATCTAATAGATCCTAACACTAAAGGAAGGAGTGTGCACTACATCTAAAATCACTGGATTTTATCTGCCTGCAGTGTATGGATGTTCCTGTTACAGAAATGTTATTGCATCACACAAAACCTCTGGTTGTACTCCTTACATCTGATAAATGGCCCACTAGTTCTAAGACGTATTTATGTTAGCATCTTTACATCAGAGTCATTTGTATTCATGCTAACAGCTCTGCTTTTTTGCTTCACTTTAATATTTCATGAATATAGCTGTGTTTTGTTACTGTTTGTTTGTTGCCATTAAGATATATTCTTGTATTGATTTTTATTTTTATGAGCTTTAGCAGATCATTTTCAATGACATCACAATGAATTCATCCATCCATCCTTTTATTTATTCTTCATCTGAAATTGCCTAATCCTACCAACATTGAGTTTATGGCAAGGTACTAATTCTGGACAAGGTGCCAGTTCAAAACAAAGCATACTCCAGCACATACCCACACTCAACTATAGCTGACAAATGTATTATTGCCTTGCAGACTAAGTAGTGTGTGTTTGAAATGTGAAGGGGAAACCAGAGTACCCATTATAATTCTCTTGTGGAGAATAACCCATTCATTACATATGGAGATCATGCAAACCTCACACAGATTGCATTTGAACCCAGCCTATTGCAGCTGTGAAACAGCAGTGCTGTACTGTTTTTAGAATAATGTCATAAAAATGTAATCATTTTCATTATATTAAACTACATTGCCAATATTGATAGAATTTTAAACATAGATCATTGAAGTCTTTTGCAGATGATTTCACAATAGACAGCTTTCTCTGCACACAGTTTCTTGCATATAAACCTACTATGCCTTAAAATACCACAGTAAAACTATTTTAAAAGTGTTGTTTTTTTCAATACCTCTTCTTCTGCTTTAAAAAAGTCCAACATGCTTGTCTGATAGGATCTGCTCCATATACTGTAATTTAAAGTCATTTTAATTATTATTTATATATTATTGGTCCTATAGAAATATTTTTTCTTACTGTAGTTTACATTTTTATTATGGGCTTCTGTGTGTTACAGAAGCTCAGTATTTCTCACAGTTTTTCTTGTTTTTCTGAACTTATTTAGTAGTTACTAGTCTTACTTAAAATTACAATTAATCTGGCTTCTCACTGATAGTAGCCACTAGAAACCAGATAAATGGATTTTAAATTTACCAATTAACTGCAATGCATGCTAACCCAGGCACCAGCTTGGCACTTATAGCAGGCCATGGAGCATACAAGTGCATTAGCATGTTGTGTTTTATAGATAGCTGGCTTTAACCTGATATACCTGACACTATTTTAATGCAGGATAGATTTCATCCTATTTGAGCAGACAGAGGCCCATTGCGTTGTGGAAAAAAGACAGAAGGGGGACTGGTCATCTTTGTGTAAACCAGTGTGCTTCTTCGTGCCGGTCCCAAGCCTGGATAAATGGGGAGGGCATCCTGTGTAAAATTTTGTCAAATCAATATGCGGACAACAATACAAATTTCCATACTGGATTGGTCGAGCACAGGGTTAACAACGACCGCCACCAGTTCTGTTAGCCAAAAGGGTGCTGGTGGAAATGGTCTACTGTTGGCCGAAGAAGAAGAATAAGAAGGAGAAGAAGAGGGTGGAGACGTGTCTGGAGGCAGGAGGAGAGAAGGAAGGTAAAGAGAGTGGAACTGAGAGTAGGAACTTTGAATGTTGGCTGTATGACTGGTGAGGGGGGAGAGAGTTAGCAGATATGATGGAGAGAAGGAAGGCTGATAAATTGTGCGTGCAAGAAACTAAATGGAAAGGGAGTAAGGCCAGGTGGATCGGAGATGGATTCAAGTTGTTCTATCATGGTGTGGATAGGAGGAGAAATGGAATAGGGGTTATTCTGAAGGAACAGTATGTCAAGAGTGTTTTGGAGGTGAAAAGAGTGTTAGACAGTGTTCAGAGTAATGATTATAAAGCTGGAAATTGCAGGTGTGATGATGAATGATGTTAGTGCATATGCTCCGCAAGTTGGGTGTGCAATGGATGAGAAAAAAGATTTTTGGAGTGAGTTTGAAGAAGTGATGAACAGTGTAACCAAGGGACAGAAAGTGGTGATTGGAGCAGATTTCAATGGACATGTTGGTGAAGGGAACAGAGGAGACGAGAAGGTGATGGGTTGGTATGGTGTCAAGGAGAGGAATGAAGTAGGTCAGAGGATAGTGGATTTTGCCAAAAGGATGAACATGGCTGTGGTGAATATGTATTTTAAGAAGCAGGAGTAACATAGGGTTACGTAGAAGAGTGGAGGAAGATGCACACAGGTAGATAACATCCTATGCAGAAGAATCGATCTGAAGGAGATTGAAGACTGCAAAGTGGTGGCAGGGGAAAATGTAATTAAGCAGCATAGGATGGTGGTCTGTAGGATAACATTGGAGATCAAGAAGAGGAAGAGAGTGAGGGCAGAGCCAAGGATCAAATGGTGGAAGTTGAAAAAGGAAGACTGCAAGGTTGAGTTTAGGGAGAAGGTGAGACAAGCACTGGGTGATATTGAAGAATTACCAGACAGTTGGGAAACTACAGCAGATGTAGTAAGGGTGACAGCAAGAAGGGTGCTTGGTGTGACATCTGGACAGATGAAAGAGGAAAAGGAAACCTGGTGGTGGAATGGAGAAGTACAGGAGAGTATACAGAGGAAGAGGATGGCAAAGAAGAAGTGGGATAGTCAGAGAGATGCAGAAAGTAGACAAGAGTACAAGGAGATAAGGCACAAGGTGAAGAGAGAGGTTGCAAAGGCTAAAGCAAAGGCGTATGATGAGTTGTATGAGAGAGTGGACACTAAGGAGGGAGAAAAGGATCCGTAACGATTGGCTAGACAGAGGGACCAAAATGGGAAAGATGTGCAGAAGGTTAGGGTAATAAAGGATTAAGATGGAAATGTACTCACAAGCGAGGAGAGTGTGTTGATCCAATGGAAAGAGTACTTTGAGAGGCTGATAAACGAAAAGGAACGAGAGAGAAAAGAGGTTGGATGATGTGGAGATAGTGAATTAGGAAGTGCAATGGATTAGCAAGAAGGAAGTAAGGACAGCTATGAAGAGAATGAAGAATGGAAAAGCCGTTGGTCCAAATGACATGCTTGTGGAAGCATGGAAATGTTTAGGTGAGAAGGCAACGGAGTTTTTAACCAGATTGTTTAATGGAATCTTGGAAAGTGAGAGGATGCCTGAGGAGTGAAGAAGAAGTCTACTGGTGCAGATATTTAAGAATAAGGGGGATGAGCAGGACTGTAGTAACTGCATGGGGATAAAATTGATGAGCCACAGCATGAAGTTATGGGAAAGAGTGGAAGCTAGGTTACAGACGTGAGGTGATGATTAGTGAGCAGCAGTATGGTTTCATGCCAAGAAAGAGCACCACAGATGCAATGTTTGCGCTGATGGTGTTGATGGAGAAGTATGAAGAAGGCCAGAAGGAGTTGCATTGCGTCTTTGTGGACCTGGAGAAAGCATATGACAGGGGGCCTCGAGAGAAATTGTGGTATTGTGTGAGGAAGTCGGGAGTGGCAGAGAAGTATGTAAGAGTTGTACAGATTATGTACGAGGGAATTGTGACCGTGGTGAGGTCTGTGGTAGGAGTGATGGATGCATTCAAGTTGGAGGTGGGATTACATCAGGGATCGGCTCTGAACCCTTTTTTATTTGCAATGGTGATGGAAAGGTTGACAGACGAGATTAGACAGGAGTCCACGTGGACTATGATGTTTGCTAATGACATTGTGATCTGTAGCGATAGTAGGGAGCAGGTTGAGGAGACCCTGGAGAGGTGGAGATATGCTGTAGAGAGGAGAGGGATGAAGGTCAGTAAAAACAAGACAGAATACATGTGTATAATTGAGAGGAGGTCAGTGGAATGGTGAGGATGCAAGGAGTAGAGTTGGCGAAGGTGGATGAGATCAACAGTACAGAGTAACGGGAATTGTGGAAGAGAGGTGAAAAAGAGAGTGCAAGCAGGGTGAAATGGGTAGAGAAGAGATAAATCACATCCTTATTAATGTTTATATTCTTCCCTCCGCAAATGGAGACCTAGCAACAGAAATGATTAATTCTGTCACCAACACTTTAATGATGACTCACTCCGACCCTGCAGTTGTAATGTGTGGTGACTTCAACTATGAGACTTTGGAACAAAATAAATTTCTATCACTTTGCGACCAGTTCTGATTGAGGAAATAACAAGGTGGACCTGCTGTATTCAAATATTAAAGATGCCTTAAGTGTAATATACTTGCTCTTTTAGGTAAATCTGACCACAATCTGATTTATCTTATTCCGAGTTAGAAGCCTGTTATTAGACAACAACCTGTTACCACCAGAATAGTGAGGAAGTTAAGCCAGGATGCAGAAATGGCTCTGAATAACTGCTTATAAGTGACAACTGGGAAATAATGTGCAAGTGACATGAAGACAATTTTCATGGACTCAGTCACTGGATCACAGACTAAATTAACTTCTGTGCTGACACAGTGGTATCCAAAAAGACAAAGTGTTGCTTTCCTAACAGCAAGTACTGGATTGCTAAGGAGCTAAAAGGTCTCCTGAATGAAAAAATAAAGCATTCAAATCCAGTGACATAGGGGCTCTGAAGGATGTACAGTGTGTAATAAAGAAAAAGCTGAGTAAAGGAAAGTAAGTTTACAAAGCTAAAATAGAAAAGAAACTCACTCAGGTGCTAGAAGGTGATGTGAACAAAGCTAACATCCCAAACCATTTTTAATAGATTTTCCCTCCTGTTGCCACATTCTTCCAATCACCCCACACCATCTCTACTACATAAAAACCACATCAGCTGGAATGGCCAGTGACAAGTCCATCTCTGACCTTCAGTGTGGACTGTCTATAACTGAAGACCAAATAAGGAGACAACTGAGGAAGTGACAGACATGAAAAGCTGCTGGACCAGATGGAGTCAGTCCTCGAGTTCTTAAGGCTTGTGCTGACCAACGTTTTGGTGTCCTCTGTCACCTGTTCAGTCTGTCCCTAAGGCTTCAGAAAGTGCCACATCTGTGGAAAACATCCTGCATTGTTCCTGTTCCAAAGAAGATAGGTGCCTCTTCACCTAATAATTATAGAACAGTGGCACTTACACCTCACATGACGAAGACCTTTGAGAGGCTGGCCATGACCTATGTCTGTAGGAGTCCTCTTGTGGTAGACCACATTCAATCCACAGCAGTTTGCCTATCAGACTAAGATTGGAGTGGAGAATACAATTATCTATCTGCTCCATTAGGCTTATTCTCACCTGGACAAAGCTAACAGCACTGTGAGGATTATGTTTTTTGATTTTTCCAGCGTGTTCAGTACTGTACAGCAATCTCTTTTAAGGTGTAAACTCAGAGATATGCAGGTGGATGAGCTTATGGTGTTCTGGACAAAGGACAATCTCTTGGGCAGACCTGTTACTGAGACTCAAAGACTGTGTTTCTGATACAGATGTACACCACAAGGAACAGTCTTGTTTCCTTTTCCCTTCACACTGTACACCTCAGACTATAAGTATAACGGCAAGTCCTGTTACTAGCAGAAATTCCCAGATGATTCTGCACTTATGGGGTATTAATAAAGAAGCTGAGACAGAGCATAGAGTCTGGTGGAAAATTTTGTTTCTTGTTGCAAAGAGAATTAACTGCATATTAACATCAGCAAACCAAGGAAATGGTTACTGATTTTTGCTACACCAAAGATCCTCCATGTCTGGTCACTATTCAAGGAGTGGACGTAGAGCTAGTCCACTCCTACAAGTACTTGGGGGTCCACATTAATGACATGATAGACTGGTCTCAAAACACAGTAGAACTACATATGAAAAGGCAGAGCAGGCTCTTTTCCTTTTTGAGACTGTATTTCTTTAATGTGGGAAGTGACTTTCTTCACACCTTCTATAACTTTGTGATGGCCAGTATGATTTTCTATGCTGTGGTGTTTTGGGCTGGTAATATCACTTCAAGAGAGGCCCAGCCAATCAACAAGCCAATTAAAAAGGCCGGCTCAGTTATAGTTGTCATGATTTAGGCTGAAAATTGATGTTTTGTACCATTGTCAGGGTCACGTCTGCATTTCTAGGTGTAGGGTTTAAGGGGTGATGACCTTGACTCAGTTAGCAACCGGCATAAAAGGTCAGCCTTTTGCTATGAGCTATGGACAAAATCCTTAATTTTGACATTGTGTGTTTACTCCTCTCGTAGTGCCTGGTGCTCAACTCCTTACATGTTATTTGACCTTGATTTTTCCCTCTCGTCTAGGTTTTGGTCTCTTCAGTTTATTTTTATTATCTTTTGTTTTGCTCCTGGTCTACCCACGAAAATTTGTTTTCCTGCTGAGTCAGGGCAATAGAATACACTCTGCCATTCTCTGTTAAACTCTGTGAAGTGCCTTGAGCATGGGAAAGGCTCTATATAAACAAAATGTATTATTATTATTATTATTATTATTATTATTATTATTATTATTATTATTACTCTGGCTAGCCTGGAAGTTGTAGCGATGGAGAGAATTAAAACAAAACTAAATGCCATTATGAACAATGCTGCACATTCTCTCTCTGTCACACTAACACTGAGTACTTTCAGAAAATGAATTATTTAGCAAAAGTGTGTCAAGAAACACTACTGGGGCTCCTTTATACCAGCATCAATGCATCTGCAGAATGCCTCACTGTGACTGTGGCAGCTAAATAAGAAGTATTTTTTCTTTTGAATTTTCTAGATCTATCTGTCTATCTACCTTTAAAATGAGTAAACCTAAGGCTTATAGCTACTATGTTTTATTATGACTTGTTTTTATTGGAATTTTCGACTTTTAACAAATTACCTACATTCCCTTTCTTATTTTTTAGTATTTTTTTGAGAAAATCCCATCTGGCCGTGAGTTTTGTTTGCCTTTAGCACTGCAGTGCTTATAACATACCTACCTCTTCTTTTGTGAAATCTTGTTAGGAATTTTCCCTCAGGCATATAGTTTGAATTATTTTTTTACTTAAAATTATTTTGATGTTTTCTGTTATTGTTTTTTCTGTATTTTATTTTATCATTTTTTTTATCTTCAGTACCACTGTTGTTGATTGTTTCCCATGGTTCCTGTCCTTATGATATTTGATGAAGGTGCATTGTGAAGAATGTTATTCCAAGCAGTTTTTGAAATTGTGCTAGATGCAGCTGGAGGAAATTGCAGTTGTTCACAGCCCATAAAAGGAAAATAAGTGAATCAAATAATGAAGTTACACTTTTTTACTCCGCAACTTTAAAAATAGATACATTCTTGGAAAAAAAAAATAATATGCATATGGTTTCAAAAATTTACATCATATGTGGAAGGCAGTTATGTTAATTAGGAACATTGCACCCTGTGACTTATACTACCCTGTCTAACAGAAGATATATTCTTAACCAGTAGAATACACTTTAAAAATAATTAATGGCACCATAATCTACAGTCAAAATGAGTAGCTTAAAGTGTATTGTAAGGTATTGATACTAACTGGCCTTTTTTATTGAATAATTATGAAACTGTAGCTGTGGTGTAAAAACCATTGAGCACTGCTGTAAATGTGTTAAAACAACACCACGGCCATTCAGACAATAACAAATTGAAAGGAAATAGTTCTGAGAGTATTGCTTAAAATAACAACATTCTTAAACCCACTTAATTTAATTCTAAAACCTGGGAAGTCAGAGTCTATCCTGTCAGGAACAGGTTCAGGTGGGAGCCAACCCTGGATGCTAGTTCACTCAGGTGTAGACCCCCACTCATTTATACAGGGGCCGATCTAGAATTACCAATTAACATAACACATTTATAGAAAAAATGGACAACCACAGGAAAATGAACCCTGAAACTGAAGAACAGGTAAACTTTGCATAAAGGCAACTAGGTAAAGGATGTGAACCCAGGATACTGGACCAACGAGGCAGTAATGCTGTGCCTACTTTTGTTTAAAATCTTGTAGTAAAATTCATGATTATTACTAATTATATACAAGCTTCCTATGTCTTTGAATTATTTGTCAGTCTTTTACTGGGTAAGTGTCTCTTATAATAGTCAATTTAAAAGATGTATGAATATCATATAGAAAACAAGAATAGTATTACTATGTTAAAAACAAATTAATAGGTTTCATTTTATAAATCTGGCTTTGGTTTATAATCTCTATAGACTCCAACGGAAACAGATTTTTATCTGCTCAGGACAAAACCAGAAACGCCCTAAAGCTTTTCACAGTAATTATGAATGAAATCAGAAACATGCTTAAAGTGTAAGACTTTATTTTTGCTGAAACTGAAACATTTAAAATTTAGCTGTTCACTTCAAGTTTAGGTAGGACTAGACATGGCAGCAATTGGTTTTTTGAAATGTGAGAAGAAAAGTGACATGGTATTTACTGGAAATAATAATGGGCATTGTTTCATCATTGCTGTTTGTCTGCACGCTGATCCATTGCAGAGTCCTGAACTAGGAGTGTTGAAATCTAAATTTAATCATCTTTCAACTTATCAAAATTAGTTGTAAATACATATATATTTTGGGTTTTCTTCTGCATCCAGTTTGGAACTAACTGATCTCTCCTTTTAATTCTCCTTCCTGTTTTGCCATTCAATCCAGTATAGCTGACACTAGACCTTTCTCTTCTCTCTTTCACAGCATTAAAACTAAAATCTTGTGCTAACAATATGAGACCTTCAGTTTCCTGTATGTTGTATTTGTGGTACATAGTTAAAAAGCCTTTGGGTTACTGCCCCACATGACACTCGTCCACTCCCATCTTCAACAATCATTCTTTGCATATAGATAGTTGCTTTTCTTCATTTCTCTTATAGACCTACCCAGGAATGTCAACTCTTGGTGGAATTTTTAAAAACGCTGAGCTCCAGACATTCCTGTCCCTGAGATCAGAGTTTGGAATCCCATCTTCCTGTTTTGTCTTTTACTTAAAACTAAGGTCTGTCCTCAAAACTTGCAGTCTTTCTCTGTCTTCTGCTCTTCCTTCCCATCCACCCGTGGTGAGTACCCAGGATTGTTTCTCCGAGAGTGCAACGAGTGGGCTCAGACATATGGGTGAAGCTAGTCTTTGAAAGAATGGTAACCTCTCGTGATTGAATTAGCTCTAATTTCCAGTTACAAAATCAGTGTCTTCTCATAGGTGCATTATTTTGACCATCACAGTTTCCACTTGTTGAATTATATCTTTATTCTTCAGTGTATATTTGATGGCTTTGGCCAGAAAGAGTCTGCAGAAAGGCCTCTTCAAAGATGTCATTGCAACTCTGATTGATGCCTTTGTTATCAGATGAAGTATATACTGGCCCTGGTATGAAGCGTAGAGCCCGCTAGTTTAGAATGCAAGCTGAGGGAATGTGAAGCTGGATGTCTGCATCCCTGTTAAATCTGCTGTCTTAACAGGCCTTGTCTGCCACCAAGGCCAAGTAGAATGGGAAATGACCACTTTGTTCTACAAAAGGGACACTGTGCTGTAAAAATGGCGCCATCCTTCAGATGAGACACAAAACAAAGCCCTGACTCGCTGTGGTCATGAAAGATCCCTGGGCATCTTTCAAAAAAAATATACAGAGCAAACAGTTTTATAATATGTGCAAGTTAAACAACTTATGACTGCATGAAAGCAAAGTAAAAAAGGAGATCATAAAATAGAAGTGCCGAAGGGCAGTGAAAAAAAATATAGCTGAACATGCAGTCAGTCCAATGAAGTTTTTTCAGCATTTCAACAGCAAGAGAACAGTCAAAAAAGAGGTCAAGTATCTAAAGAATAATAAGGAGGTAATATGATATACAGAAAAGGAAGCAGCATATAGTCTCAATCATATCACCTGAAAAGAAGTTGGAATTTTTCCAGTAAGTACATTGAATGTAAATGACATGCTTTAATGGTTTACAGATTATAGAGAGGGAAGTATTGCTACAACTAAAAAGGCACAAATCAATTTAATAGCTAGAATTATAAAATGTTGATTAGGTTCCATATTCCATAAGTGTTCAAGAAAGCAATCTATCTATGGAAATCTATCTATATATTTAGCAATCTATCTATATTTATATATACACATTGTTAAGCACCTGAGATTATGTTGTGTCAAACTGCAATGGGTTGCTTGAATTATTATGGAGAAGAATTTGAAGGTGACACCACTAACCCAAAAGTATTCATGTGTATATATATATATATATATATATATATATATATATATATATAT